>APFE030788010.1:11433-54269 GCA_000404065.3 Pinus taeda
AAAAACTCTGATGTATCAAGGGTTGGAGATTTTTATCAAAAAAGACAGAGTTTTCATATTGGTTTTATGTAAAGTTTCTTTTCACAGTAATAGAAAGCATATTGTTTCTTCCCAAGATTCATCTTGTGTCTCAAATGTTCAGAATGTATGCGGTTTTGGTTCTATTCATCTTGTTTTACAGTTCACTAGACATGCAATCACTCTGAATTCATCATTGATGCTCAGACTTCCTGTGTATGTCTTGTTGAGTTGAAGTCCTTCTTGGTAGATGTTTTGAACAGTGAGACATTATATGCCTTGGTTTCTATGATTCAGTAGTTTCTTGTTTACTGTAGGAATGTATGACTCCATGAACCCAATGGGAGAAGCCTTGATTTTGTTGTTCCAACCAGCTTAAAATTTATTCACTGTTTTAAAGAGTTAGCCATCTTTTTTCCCTTAAATGCATATCAAAATCTGTGAGAGAGCCCTCTCTGACTAAGGAGGCTAAACCTTAGTCTAAAGACTGGTTTGAAACAGTTGCATGAGATCTCACTAAGTAGCAGCCTTTAGTGTATGATTTTGTGACAACACCTTCCAATAGATGAAGTTGCTCCCATCAAAAATTGGTGGCCTGATCGATGCCTCCTTTTCATAGTTGCTCATGATGATAGATCTTCCTTCAAGCGATCAAGCTTCTTCTGGAGGACCTGCTCTGATACTAATTGTTGGAAATAATACTGAGAGGGGGGGTGAATCAGTATTATCAGGTCAATTATTTTTCAATTCATACACAGATTTGTATACGCTACTTAGGTTAGTGAAAGCAGCATATATACGCAACTTTAGTTAAGGAAACTAGCATATAACTTATAATTTAATTATTCTTCAGACGTTGATGTCAGAACCATATAAACATTAACCAGGAACAGAAAAATAATGCATACAGTCACACACATGAACACAAGATATAAGGTGGAAACCCAATGTGGATGAAAACCACCTGCTGCAACTTGTCTCTATCTTCATTCAATTAGAAACATCTTTTTACAATGATTCTGTACTGGTACAGTCTTATACCAGTACGCAGGCTGCAACCTGCAAAAGGCTACAACCTTCTCTCGTTCTCCAGCTTCTCCTAGAAGGGAGCTACAACCCCCTTAGATCTTATACTAGTTGAGGTACTAGTATGTAGGTGCTGACCTACAGAAGGCTACAACCCTCTTTTCTTCCAGGGACCACGTTTCATAAATTTTTAGATTGAATCCATAAATATCATCAATCAAACATTAATTATATCTACATCAATCAATCTCCTTTGTACCAACCAATATAGAATCAACCAAACACTTCTCAGAATGTTGTAACCAGAAAGCAGTAACAGTAACCAGACAGCAATTCTGAACCCAGAACACTGCAACAATAAACCAAAGTAGCTAAAGCATATTTCATGAGACATACACTACTTCAAAATGAGAAACTTGCATAGATACGCAGCTGTATCAAGACCAACCAGCATATACGTTGTTTTTCCTCAATGAACCTACATGCATACGTGCCTCTGATGTGCCAAACCTACGTACATATCTATAAAAGATAATTTACCACTTTTCACTTAATCAAACATTAGTTATACCTAGATTATCATATTTATAGATCTAATCATGCGCCAATTATAGCAGATCAAGAATCACACAGTAATACTACTATTCAAGCCTTAAAATCTTGATGCATCAATAGAACTTATCCATCTTTTAGCGCTCAGGTTCCTCCTTGCTTCAGGTTTAGCAATGCAACATAAACCAATCACCAGTTTTCTAGATCTTGCTCCTCTTAAGATATTCACACTTTAGTTGATGCCCTTGGCAAATGATCTCCTTCCCTTTTTATAGTCTTAGGCCTTACTCAAACCATGGTCCAAAACCATTGAGAACCAATACTAGGGACCCAATACTTGGGTTCAACACTATGGATGCAATACCAAGGACCAAAACCATAGGTTCAAAATATGTTGGACTAAATACCATGGACCAAACATAAATTTTCCCACATGTATGTGCTTTTCTTTGCATGAAAGTGCGTGCATACGTATATGTGCATTTTGATCGGTCATTCCGCGTGTATATGCAACTTTGTTGAGAGTAACCTGCGTATACCTTATTTTCTTCCATTCTGAGTGCCTGAGCTATGATCTGCCATTTGAGTGAGTTGCCATCAAGGACAACACCTATGACATAGTGCCAAACCTGTGTCATAATGCCAACAACACAGACCCGGTAGTTGGAGAAAATTGTGGAGGAAGCATGTTGTTGTGCCCTTGAGCTCGAGATTGCAACAGATTTACCCGTAGGCATATGGATCCACAAGTTGGCCAATGGCTTTTGCGAGGTAAAGGAGGAAGCCGCAAGGAACTAGTTGGACCTTAGCTTGTAGATCATAGAGCTGAGGCTCAAGGTGCAGCCTGCTACACCATTAGAGATCTGAGAGCAATAGCATTAGACCATTCAAGCAATGTTGGAAGCAATAGAGCGCACCATCTAGGATTGCACCGGCTTGCTAGATCAATCACTCGTCACCCTCACTTCACTCCAAGAAGATCCAATGCTCCAACAGTTAGAGACAGAAGTGCAGGAGCTACAGCAAGTTTACGGCAATATCCAGGGGACCACGCAGACGTTCGCCCTTACTCAGCGGCTGAACAAGATGAGGGAGGCCGAGGCTCTAAAGACTCAGGTGGACACCGTGAGTAAAAAAGAAGTAGTGCTTAAAGAACGTATTTAGCCTTGGCTCGAGGAAGCATTCATGGTCACCACCAAGATCAAGTCAAAGCTGGCACACATGCAGGGCATATATGAAATCAAGCAAGGACTTTCACCTGACAACGAAACATCAGAGCTACGCGCACAACGGGTACAACAAATGGAGGAGGAATGTGTGGCAGACGTAAGAGAAGCACAAAGATTGCTGGATGAACTTCACCCAAAGATCACCGCATTGACCAAGTGACTCGAGATGAGTCATGAAATTTGTGTTGGGGGCCTGTTGGGTAGCGGATCCCCTGCATAACAATTTTGGGGCCTAAAGCCCACAATTTTGGGTAATGGTATTGTAAAAGCTTCGCGAAGTGCACAGACCGCAGATGTTAATGAGTCAAGTCAAAGGGTATTCCATCCTAAAATATTGTATTTTAATCTAGAATGTGTCGGCCTACCCATGGTATGCAGACCATGGGAATGTATAAATAGAGCAAGGCTCTAAGTGTAGAAGGTACCTTAAGTGGAGATTAGATAGAACGTGTATGGGTTTCTGAAAGCAATAGTTGATCTAAGTCTGTAAGTTAGAGTCATGGGTCGTAGTAGTAGAAGAGGCTCTGCAACTATGTGCGCAAAGGCCTAGTAGAGTCTACAGCTGTGTGCGTGGACCCCTGCAGCTAAGTGTGCAGTGTAGGAAGTGGATTGTAACTGGAAACGCATTAATAAAGATAAGTTTGTTTTGGAATATTGCGTATGTGTTTCTATATCATGGTTTATGCATCTATTATGCTTTATGATTGTGCGCGCATCTGTTTATGTTAATTACTAAAAGTATTGGACCTACTTAGTTTAATTCAAGATCTATAATAATACTAAGCGCATAAAGGGGTAAAGAACATTTTCTCTACTTATCTTAGCCGCACGAAGGTAGTTGCACTGAACAGGCGGGTTCGCAGAAGTAGCGCAGCGTGGAGGATAGGCTCGTGAACTTCCATACCTTATCAAGACATCCCTAGGGTGTGGAAACTTGGTTCCAGCACCCTCCCATACTACCTCGAGTGAGACCTTAGCCTACGCTCCACGAACTGTTGCCGAAAGGGCCAGTAGTTTCAGGATTTGTTTGGCTAAACATTTTTGAACCTAGGTCAAGCCCCATCAAGCCAACAGGGATTTTACGAGATCTAATCAAAGAACTCAAATTGGAACTTTGCTCCAGGGGACCTTGTTTCATTTTTTAATGAGCTTGACACAAGATAAGGAACTATGCTCAGATTCCTTGTTTCATTTTTTAACAAGCTTGAAGCAAGACAAGGAACTATGCTCATACTCCTTGTTTCATTTTTTAACAAGCTTGACACAAGACAAGGAACTATGGTCATACTCCTTGTTTCATTTTTTAACGAGGTTGACAGAAGACCAGGAACTATCCTCATATCCTTGGTTTCATTATTTAACGAGGTTGACACAAGACAAGGAACTATCCTCATACTCCTTATTTCATTTTTTAATGAGGTTGACACAAGACCAGGAACTATCATCATATCCTTGGTTTCATTTTTTAACAAGGTTGACATAAGACAAGGAACTATCCTCATATCCTTGGTTTCGTTTTTTAACGAGGTTGACACAAGACAAGGAACTATCCTCATATCCTTGGTTTCATTTTTTAACGAGGTTGACACAAGACAAGGAACTATCCTCATACCCTTTGTTTCATTTTTTAACGAGTTTGACACAAGACAAGGAACTATCCTCATACCCTTTGTTTCATTTTTTAACTTGACACAAGACAAAGAACTATCCTCATATCCTTGGTTTCATTTTTTAAAGAGGTTGACACAAGACAAGGAACTATCCACATAGGAGTTGTTTCATTTTTTTAATGAGGTTGACACGGTAAAATAACTATCCTGATGAGAGATATTTCATTTTTTAATGAGGTTGAGACAAGACAATGAACTATCCTCCTGCCCTTTGTTTCATTTTTTAATGAGGTTGATACAAGACAAAGAACTGTCCGCATACCCTTGGTCACAACTCATAAGAGGTCATGGCTTCCAAGAGGTTCTCATCATATGGGAGAACAATGTTGTGGAAGGAGACATCTGGTTCCAATGCACCCAGTACATAATGTACAACATCATGGAATTGATCATCTGTTGATGTAGGCACAGAATGGGTTGCCACATGATTAACCTGTGGTGGGGAAGATACCACTGGTATAAAAGGACCATTTAGGCAAGATGATTGATTGGAAGCCATATTTGGACCAGGAAATGAAAGATGGTCAACAGTGATAATTTTGCCTTCATGTGGGAAGCAAATCACTCGAAAGAGTGTTGAAACAATAGCTCCCATGTCATAAACATAGTCGCGCCCAAGAAGTAAATTGTAATATAAAGGGCCTGGGAGTACCATCACATTCAGATAAATGATTTTTCCTCCCAAAGTAATAGGCAACTGAGGAAGGATCCCTAATGGTTGACTGGTTCCTCTGTTAAAAGCCAACAAATTCGGGGTAACAGGCACAAGTGGCAGTGAACCGAGCGCTTTCCAAGTAGTGCAGGAAAGGATACTCACAGATGCACCTTCATCTATAATAGTGCTAAATACAATCATATTACAAACCTGTACTATGATCTAGAATGGCACATAAGAATGAAGATGGAATCCTATCATTCGATTCCAATCGACAGAAGTGACCAGATTACTTGGAGGGGGTACCATAAGAACAAGAGAATTATCCCCTTAAGTTACGAGAACGAGAGGATTTTCCACCTGTCTTGATGGAATAGGAGGGTTGCCTCCAAGCTCATTAGAATTTGAAGAAATGAAAAGAACCTGAGTGGTATCATATTCACTCTCTTTCGGAAAGGTACGATTAACTGAAGGTGAAATTGGGTCAACTATTTCCTCAACTTGTTGATTTGGATCAGGTATAGACTCATAGGATTCACTTTCAGAGAGAGTGGGTTTGACCGATGGTTGATTTGATTCAATCAACTCATAAACTAATGAAGGATTAAGGGAGAGTCTCCTGTAACCAGATGGAAGTCACTGTGGAGAAGCAGGACAGTTATCCAAAACGTTTTGGGCTTCATCCAAATAGGGACAAAGGTGAATGGGGTGATTCCCTTCGCACAACCTACATGGAAACTTAACTTTACCCTTCTTTCCATGAAATTTACTACCATTAGTTGATGGTGTGTCACCAGCATGATCTCCAGAAGTTGATGACACTGGATGATGTGAACGAGAAGACCATTCTTCTAAGATTTGAGGAATACCAGAACAATTTTGAAGAAGATGGTCTACCACACAAAGTTTGCATGGATATCAAACTTTGTGAGGCTTGATGGACAATTTCTCATCAGATGTTCCATTCAAAGAAATGATTTGTTGGTTGCCCCTCTACTGAATTTTCTTCTTCTTCTTCTTCTTCCCTTTCCTCTTCTTCTTAGCCACCTAGTTACTAGTACCAATACTTTCACCAGGCGAAGAGGAAGAAGGGGAGGAAGAAACAACTGAGGAAGAAGGAAAAGGGTCAACTTTAGGATCAACTAGAGGTTGATTTTGTGTAGGGGGATGAGTACTCGATTACGGAGAAATCACGACATTTTGAACCAAGGAATTTGAAAACAGCCATACTAGCAAGCCAATGGTGAGTCCCAGAAGGGACAATGTAGCCATATAGGGAGCACCAATATTTCCAAAAGGAGGAAAGGGACTAGGATTCCCATCAAAAGGAATTCCTTGATTGGTGGACTCTAGATTTGTCGCCATATGTGTGAACCTAAGATCAACTAAGGAGAGAGCATGGAGGATGTTATCCGTGATCAATTAAATTTATTTTAATCAAAGTAACATAACAAAACAAAAGAGAGATAATCTAGGAAAAAGGTTTACCAAGCAACTATGAACTGTAGAATACCTCCTGGCGAACCGAGAAGTATGGGTAGGCAATCTCCCTGAATGCTATGTTTGGTGTATCACAGTGTACAAGGAATCTAACTTGGTTACCTAAGGATGGATAGCAACCTAGTGTTGTCCTCCCATATATACCCAAAAGTACGTGGGGGCCCAATCCATATAAGCACTATCTAATGCAAAATCACACACTGAGAGCATTCCCATATGCTTTACATACTGTAACACCTGCCTATATACCCGAAGGTATGTGGATGAGCTACGATATACTCATGTACGTGGAATGAGGTATCACACTCAGGATGTATTGCAGACAAGTTAGCAACAACTGCTTTGTTTTATGATGTCGGACCATGTCTCTAGCCTAGAACCACTAAATGTTTTTCATTAGGTGACAATGCTCCATTAGGTAAATTCATATAAATTTTAAGTTGATCTTGTTTAGAATTTTCCTTTCAAGTTTCACCACATGATATATGTTTCCAATTCCTAAAATGCAACTAATATGATAAGCATTATTTTCATTGAATTGAACAATGAAAACCTTGGTTAGTAGGCATAGAGCAATTGGATATTTGACAAAGAGCAAAGATCACATCTAATGCAATTTCCCTAGCTATTCTTTTCAAGCATTCACAAACTACAATATGAATAATGCAAGTTTTTCTTTTCGAATCCCCTAATATTATGATGAACAAAAGGGAGACTAATGCACATACAATCAATCAATCTTTTTATAAGAACGAAGACTTTATGACAGTTCAGTTTCGAAGGAAAAGAAGACTTTTACGTCACTTTCTTTCGAACAAATATTAATTGACTATAATCTAAATTTGACGATGAATCGATAATGACAAAGAAATCATTTAAGAAACATTAATCAATCAAGTCAAAGTAGGGCTGGAAAGAGGAAATACAAGTTGATTTCAAAGACATACTACAATCATTGATCTTTCAACAATCATAAATATAAGGAAATTTGGAGAAAAAACCTAATCCAAAGGTGAAAATTTTCCCTAAGGTGGATCAGCGCAGGTCAAAGAGGGCCTAACTGCATAGCAGAGCATTGTCTCTCACTCAAGGGTGCTCTGCAGAGCACTATCCCCTGACCAAGCCTATTTTAATTCCTGAGAGGCCACTCAAGAGTCATCTAACCTCAATTTTTGACCAAATAACACTTCAACAAGGTAGAAATACAATCAATGAAAGGAAGTAAGGTCTACTAGAATGTCCTAGGAGGTGGATAAGCTACTAGGAAAAATGATATTCCCCAGTGGAGTTGCCAATTTGTTTTGGAGAATTTGGTATCTATGGATAAATACTAATTCGGTAGATAAATTGCCATATCTAGAACAACAGTTTAAAGAATTTTAGCCTTTTCCTACAAGAAATAGATAAGGCAAAGAAGACGAGAATACCTACTTGTAGTTTCGCTTTCCTCTTGTCTCCTTTGTATGAATCCTGTTTCTCCTTCCCACACTTAACATTCTTGAGAAGTACTTGTAAACAAAAACAAAAGACAAAGAACCAATCAAAGCAAAAGATCTATTGAATACAATTGAATGGAATCAGATACATTTCACACATATAAGGATCATAAGACAATACAAACATAAGGGAGAAATGTTCAAATACTTTATTGAATAGAAGAATGAATTACAACCATTGTGTCTGATTCAAAGTCATTCCTGTAGCTTGGATCCCATCCACATGACATCAAAAGCATGAAAAACTTGTAGCATTACAATACTTGCTTCAAAGCGAAATCTCATACCAACATTATCTCCTTACAATTCAACATAGTCTAGCCCCTAATCACTTAGATGAGTGGTCAATTTATAAGGAGATGAAGGAGGTTTTGTCATAAATGGTGGTATTGAATGGCCTTCAATACTTAGAATTAGTTCCATGGAGGAAGGGATAAGAGGATAGGATGCATCTTAACTCATTCCTCATCCATTTTTGAGCTCATAGGAGTTGATAAGTGAGATAACCTTCCAGATGACTCCAAAAGATAAGAATATTCCCCATACCCTATATGAATTTCGCTCAAACTCACCTAGAGCAGGTGAAAGAAGGCCAAGTGCTTGCAGAGCACCCTGGCATGGACTCAATTGCTTTGCAACACACCCTTACATGGGCCTACCTACATTGGTCCCTCTAGTAGTCATTTCAGGATGTCTTCATGTCATGAAACTGTCTGGGAAGGAGGCATTCAAAAGGGTGGCTTGTTTAGGGCATGTAGCAACTAGAATTAGGGTTTGATAAGCCCTAAAACACTAATCTAGATGATGGGAGTGATGTGCCCAAATGGATCTATAACATCCCCCCTTAGGAACCAATGGTCCCCATTGCGTTGAGTTCCTCCATGAGATGAGGAAGCTTCTGCTGAACTTGGTCCCTGATGAGCCATTTGACTTGATGAAGGAGTTGGCCTTCTTTGACAACTCGATATAGTTGTATCCTTTATTGTTGAGTGTACTTGATCTATGTTTCCATGATATGATTAGTTGTGGCCTATTCCATGCAGCTCAGGTTCAGCTTTATTGATGCAAGCTATTCTGCAATGCGAGATGTGTCCAACAATGGTGGAAAGTATGGTAGAAAATGATCTACATTGAACACTGGGTGCAGACCAAGGAATTGTGGCATGTTGAGCTCAAAGGAATTATCCCCAACGGCCTTGGTGATGGTGTGTGGTCCATATCGAAGCGGGCGAAGCTTGCGGTGGCATCCAGCAAGGTGCTCCTTATGGAAATGTAGCCAAACTTTGTCACCCAACTGGAATTTGTGAGGCACTCGATGTTGATCATGGTGATGGTTGTACTTAGCATTGGATTTCTCCAATATATCATGGCCCTATTGGCAAATGTGTTGAATGTGATCAATGGAGCTGTTAGCCCTTTCAGCTTTAGACTGCACATGAGTTGAATCCACCTGAGTGGATGCAAATGGTATGGCCACATCAATGGGGCATAATGGCTAAAATCCCAACCCTACCGAAAAGGGGTTGTGGCCTATTAAGTTGTGGAGAGTTATGTTGTAGTTGTGTTGGACATAGGGGAGACTTTCATCCATTGTGCATGGATTCTTCAAGTTCTACATGCGCAAAATGTGTATGATCATGCTTTTGAAAACCTCTATTTGGCTATCAGTTTGGGGATGGAAAACTGTGGAGTTAGTGAGTTTTGTATCCATCATTGACTAGAGACTTAACCAAAATCCACTCAGGAATCTACTATCCTAATATGAGATAATGGATTGTGGGATCCCAAAGTGTACCCACACTCGCTCAAAGAAGAGCTTTGTAGTGACCTCTACTACGATACTCTTCTTGTAGGCTGCCATGATGGCCATCTTAGAGAATATGTTGATGACCACGAAAAATAAATCGTTGCCATGCATAGTAGAAGGAAGGCCCGACATATAATCCATGGAGAAAGATTCAAAAGTCTGAATAGGAGTAGGTAGAGGAGTATACAAGCCTTTCTTCTTGACGGTTGGTTTGGCAATGGCGCAAGAAGTACAAGATTTAATGTACT
Source organism: Pinus taeda (assembly GCA_000404065.3). Classification (NCBI taxonomy): domain Eukaryota; kingdom Viridiplantae; phylum Streptophyta; class Pinopsida; order Pinales; family Pinaceae; genus Pinus; species Pinus taeda. The sequence continues at coordinate 21,635 of APFE030788010.1, forward strand.
TCCCAACATCCTGACAAAGTTTCAGCCAATAAAAATACTTTTGCGATACCGCCACAGTTTTCTCTACTCCGAAATGTCCAACAACCCTACTGTAGTGTGCCTCCCAAATCATCTTGGCATGATCACTTGAAGGAACACATATTTGTCCCAAGTGGCATAAAAGTGCATCTTGAAGGTGAAAATTTGGAACTTTATTCACTTCCTAGAGCGTCTGATATATACTACCAAATTTTGGATCACTTTTGTAAAGATGTGGCCATCCCAATGTCTCGTGCCCATAGGAGTCGAGCACAGTGATTAGTGCCATGACCGGTGGTCGGCTGAGGCAATGAGCGACATTATTGTGTTGCCCTTCTTATACTTAATGTTCAAATGAAATTGTTGCAAATAGGTGGACAATTTCTGTTGACGATCGTTTTGCAACTTCCCCTTGTATTTGTATGAACTGTAGAGGCTGGTGGTCTTTGTGGATGACTGTTTCATCCCCCCATAATGTAATGCTTCCATTGACAACAGGCATGCACAATGGAATGGATCTTCAGGCTCAATTTTCTAGATCTTTGTGGTGGCCGCGATGGCACTGGGCTCCGCATGAATGATCTGCTTCCCTTTGTCAGTCCCCTTATCCAATTTTGATTCAGAGTCGGAACTTGCATTTGATTCCAAAGCCTTCAACTTTTCCACCAGTGACTTCTTGGCCCGACACTCACTTGTATTGTGAGTGGAGATCTTATGGAACTCACACCATTTTCCTCTATCCTTCTTCATCTTCGTGGTGTTGTTCTTTACTTGCAGCTTCCGAGAGCATACAGCTCGAAGAACCAGGAAAATAAAACCAAGAATAAACAGAAGGAAACCACATTGAAGCTGTGAAGACCACCAAGAGCACCCAGCTTAGAGAACCAAGTGGACAAACCATAAACAAAAACGAAATCCACAGTGAAGCTGCGAGAGGCCGCCAAGAGCACACAGCACAAATGACTGAGAGAATAACGAATGAACCGAACGAGCGGAAAGGTGGTGAAACCCTATACCAAGGCGGGCTCGTGGAATCCCAAGGAGGGACAGATGTCCAACACACAAAAACCATCGTACTAATCACCATAACCCTCATTTAATTCAACGCGGTTAAACAATTTGCATATATCAAAAAAATATCTGTTAAACATTATTATTTGTTTGTACACCCATCAAGTGGAACGCGTTGACGGCGAGATCACGTCGGCTGGCCCCATCACTTCTCTTTGATAGCATGTTGCAAGGTTGAATTATCATCTGCTACCTCCAAGTCAACTAGATCAAAATCATGCTCAATTAAATCTTCATCCTGCAAATGTGATCCTTGTTGTGTTGATGTAGAAAGCTTGGCCCTTTCCTCAAGTTGAGGAGCAAACACAAGTCTTTTTCCTCTTTGGTATGTTTTGGTTCCCTTAGCTCTAGGTGCCTTGGGAACCTCCTCTGATTTGTTTGATGACCCTACCTCCATAGGCTATGCTGATGTGTCTTGGTGCTGGCTTGGTGAAGTAGTCTCATGCCTCTGCAAGGTTGCTTCAGTATAGGTATCCCATGCTATGTTCTTTTCTACCAACTAATGGAGGACTACAACCTTTATCAAACTGTGGTGGAAAAGGCTAGGGTAACTCTCTTTGTTTTTCATTTGCACCTTTTCAGACATTTCGATGACACTTCTACACAAGTAGTTACACAAGTTAAGAGGTTTCACATCTCTGAAATGCATGAGCAACCTAATGTGATATTGATACAACCTAAAATACCTCCCCTCACAAGTGAAAATATTCATCACAACCTTCATCAGTGGTGCATACGTTTCCAACAAGTATTTGAATGGAATGATATGTGAATGAGCCTCTTTGTAAGGTGATTTCAAGAAGGGTTTTTATTGCTCAAATTTTAGGCTCATGCCTTTGAACCAATACTCCCCATGATTTGGTATCCCTGTGGCAAGAGAGATGGCATCAAGTGAGAATGTGAAATCAATCCCTGCAATGGTGGCCTTTTCTCCTTTCAGTTTGGTGGCAATCAAATCAGTGAGCTGCTCATGAAAACCTAACTCTTCCACTCTTTGACAAAACCCTAGGCAGTTGACATATTCAAAGCAATGTCTTATGAATGGTGAAGAATATATCTCATTGCAATTTGTGGGCTCATACCTTAGAATCTTCCCCCCTTTATGATGTTTTCTTTCTCTGATGGTGAAGAGTCTCCCTCCATTTTTGAAACCCTAGATGATATGAAAGGAAAAAAAATAGTGAAAAGTGTTTGAAGTGGTGAAACGAAGAAGTTAGGGAAGGGAGATGGGAGTAGGAAAATTTTGGGAGATGGACAGGGGTTTTAGGAATCCTTAGGAATTTAAATAAAGGGAAATGAATGAGGGATATGAGCTAGGAAATTTAAACATAGTCCTAGCTAGGGAATCTGCCCAATTTGATAGATTAGGGCTTAGGTTTGTAGGGAGGTGAAGTGGAATGAAGGGAAATGGTTTGTTGGTGAATGGGGATGAGGTGTTGCATGCAAAGAGAGGTATAAGGATAGTGATTTTAGGGTTTCAAAGCTTCAACTGATCATTTGCAAGCTCAAAACATGAAACTCATAGAAAACCCTAGAGGAATAAACTCCCAATCATTTTGTTTGTTTTTCCAAAGGAAGAGGGGATGCAAAGGGGTGTACTTAGCTATGATGAAGTCGGAGGATAAAAAAATATGGATTTAGAGGCTTGAAAACTTGAATTTGAGTGATTTGTTGCAATTATGGGAGACTTTGTCACATGTGTAGTGCGGTTCACTGGTGTGCAACACCACCTCTAGAAATGCAATGCCTTGTCTAAAAGCGTAGTGCCAAGCAGAATTTTCAAATTTGACTGAAAAGCCTGTGTTTTCTCAGTTGAGGAGGAATTAGCTCGATGACAAGGTAAGATAAGAATATAAATGGAATGTGTATGATTCTCTTTGGGCTTTTATAGACATAGTATAATACTCTTTTGAGTGAAATGGGCCCCACATGTCTTTTTAACATGACTTTCATTCTTTGAACCTGGCAACCTTGGACATTTGTAACCTAGACTTTGTATCTTCTTATGAACAATGTACCTTCTTTTTGGAACTTTGAAACTGCAACTATGAAGTACTTATTACATATAGAAACCTGAAATTACATATGAAATTATAATTTATTGAAAAGAATTGCTTATCACAACTCATCCTATGTTGGATTTTATGCATGAAATGAAAGTGTTGGTGACCTTGAAAGCCTAATGACCTAATGGATACACTAGGCTAAGTGAAATCATGAGGGTGATGACTGACATGATGATGATATTCTCTTAATAAATGATGAAAGTGACCGGCATGTAAAAATTCTTGAGAAAGTGAAAATAACCCTAGACATACTACCTAGTGACCAAAGTTTTTGAATGGAGGACCTAGTAAAATGACAAAAACTTGACCCTAAACTCTAATGGAAATGCCAAAGAGAACATTTGATCACTGGTGATAGGCTAAACTGACTGAGACTAACACATCCAACCCTAGTTGACCTTTGACTCCACCAATTAATAGTTCAATGCTTCCATAGGTCTCAAGGCCAACTCAACAAGGAGAGGGATCCATAAAGCTTGTTCTCCTCCCTCATTATTAAATTCTCAATTGAAAATCCCAATGGATGACCCTCTAAAGCAGAATCCACCTATTACTTTTGATAATTGTTTTTTTTTTCCTAAATAGACATATTGAAGTTTAAAACCCTTTCACTACTCTCAGTGGCTTGTAAGAGATTAGGAAAAACATAATGACATCTACCTCATGGATCGCCTGAAGTTTGAAATCCCTTGACAAAAAACTTATAACCTAACAAGTAATGCTTTGATTGGTGAAGTGCATCTCATGTCTTTACAAGTCAAAATCATTAGATTTATTTATTTTATTTTATATGTATGAACTTATTTGTTTTTCACTCAAGTGTTTAATTCTTGTATTCGAATCATTTGAATGGGAAAGGGAGTCTCGCTACACCCTATCAGACCAGGAGTAACTCCATGAATTGAACTGCTTTGCATTAAGATAGAACATGGATATATATACATAGAGATGGAGAATATTGGGTTTCATCTCCCAATGTCTCTTCATCTTCCCAATCCATTTATTTTACAATTTACAATATTTAAATGGATTTACCTAATCCCAAAAATTAGGTATCAACAATACCCTCACAACCCCCTTAAACTGAAGGGATGTTGGTGAGTGCAAGCATCATTCTAAATCTTTCAAACATTTCCCTTCCAATCGCTTTGGTGAAGATGTCTGCAATCTGCTCATTTGTGGAACAATGTCATAAGTGGATTGTTTTGGACTCAACATGATGTTGAATTAGATAGTATTTTGTATTGATGTGCTTCGTTTGATCATAGAACTTTGGGTTCTTGGCCAATTATATTGTAAAAGTGGTATTAATCAAAAGAGAAGTTGATTGCACTTATTTCTCCTACAAGTCTTCCAGAATTTTCTTGAGCCACACAATTTCCTTCTTTGCTTCAACTACTGCCACATATTTTGCTTTAATTGTGGAATCTGTTGGAATTGATTGTTTGTGTGACCTCTAGGAGATAGCTCCTAATCCAAGACTCATAACATAACATGAAGTAGATACTCCAGCTTTTTTGTCTCCATCAAAATATGAATTAGACTATCTAATCAAGCTGAAGTCACCCACCTATGTATACTTGAGTCCAAATTCTTGAGTTCCCTTCAAGTACTTTAGAATTTTTTTTTGCAGTAAACCAAGGACCCTCACAAGGCTTTTACATAAACCTGGAGAGGATTCAAACAACAAATGAAATGTCTGGCCTCATAGCAGTCAAGTAGATAAGACTTCCTATGAGTTTTCTATACTTAGTTACATCCTCAAATTATTTTCCTTTAGTGGATATGAGTTTTAAGTTCCGTTCCATTGGAGTGGTCAAAGGATTGCACTCAGCCATGCCAAACTACTTCAACATATATCTAATGTATTTCTTCTGAGAGAGGAATATAAACTTTGGATTTTGTGTTACTTCAATACTAAGATAATAGTGAACATAGCCCAAATTTCTCATCTCAAAACCTTTCCTCAGTTCCTTCTTTATGAATGCAACATAGCTCTCATTGTTCCCTATCATCAAAAGATCATCTACATACACCACAAGATATACAACAATTTAGCCAAATTTCTTGACAAACAAAGTTGCATCATCAAGATCACAATATTTGAAATTTAGTTTCAGAAGATGCTCAGTTAACTTTTGGTACTAGGCTCGCGGTGATTGCTTGAGGCCATACAAGGATTTTACAAGCTTGCATACTTTATGTTCCTAGCCCTTCACAACAAATCCTTCTGGTTGGGACATAAAAACATTCTCTTTCAGATATCCATTCAAGAAATTAGTTATTTTACATCCATTTGATAGGATTTCCAACTATTCTGAGTTGCCAAGGTAAAGAGTGTTCAGATCGTATCCCATTTTGTTGTGGGGGAAAATGTCTCCTCATAGTTGACCCCTTCCTTCTATGAAAAATCTTTTGCCACAAGCTTGGCTTTATGCTTGTCAAGAGAGCCATCTACTTTATACTTGTTTTTGAAGACCCACTTGCAGCCAATTAGTTTGGTTCCCAATGGAGGATCAAATAGCTTCAAGATGTCATTATTTATCAAGGCATCATATTCTTTCTGCATTTCTTATTTCCATTCATCATGGGAAGTAAATTTTTTGAAAGAAGTTGGTTCGAAATATGTAGATAAATTCAGTTCAAAATCATCAGAAGCATCCATATCAATAGGTGAATTAAAATCTTCTACATCACCTCCATTCTATCTAGTTGAGCTTCTTGTTCTTGTCTTTCCAACCTCGTCAGGACATACACTTTCTAGTGTCTTTGCCAACCGTTTTGAAGGACCTTTTTTAGATGGCCCATGCTTCTTAGTTGACTGAGATGGGGCTAAATCAAGATTTCGTCTTCCAATTTTGTCAATCACATCACTCAAAGTGTCATCAGTGGTTGGAGCTTCATGCAGTGGAGAGAGTGCTTTAGAAGAAGATTCCATAGATTGATCTATATAGGGATTCCCCCTTCAATATGTGGAATCTCATTATCAAAATCTTGGAAAGAATTTGCATGTATGAATCTATCCAAGCGATCAAGTTGTCGCTCAACAACATTGTCAGTATTGGAAGATTCAAGAAAGATCACATCTGTAGATATTATAAACTTCTTATTCACTTCAACATAGAGAAGATATGCTTTGGAGGTATTTGTGTACCCCAAGAAGATACGTTTGTGACTCCTTGCACTGAGTTTGTTTCTTTGTTCCTTAGGGATCAAGGCATAGTAGGTGGAACCAGAAACCCCGAGATGCCTCATTGAAGGACTGTGGCCATACCACATTTCATAAGGATTCTTGTTTTTAATTAGATGGACACCTATTCTTTATATACACAACACATAGAAATGAATCAGCCCAAAACATCAATTTAAAACTCTTGAAAAACATCATGGAACGTACCACATTTAATATTATCATGTTCATTCTTTTAGCCAATACATTATGTTGGGGATTATAGGGCATGATTGTTTGATGTTTGATCCCATGCTTGTTTGAAGTGTATTATTTTCCATTATCAGTGTCCATAGAGATAATATGATATTTTGCATCATTTTCAATCAATGCATGAAAGTTCTTGAATGTTTCAAAAGCTTTAGATTTTTTCTTCAATAAAAGAAGCCAACACATTCTGGTGTAGTCATCAATAAATGTCATCATATATTTATTACCATTTTTAGAAGGAACAAATATCGGGCCACATAAATCAGAATGAATGAGTTCAAGTTTTCTATGTGCTCTGGAATGAGAATCACGAAAATACTATTTGTTGTGCTTTCCTAAGATACAAGCATCACATTGCTTGAGTTTCCTAGGAATTGTAGGAAAACTAGTAACACCATTTTTCTTCAACAAACAGAGGATGTCATAGTTTAAGTGTCCAAATATAGCATGCCATAAAAGACTTGATGGAAATTTACCTTCATCATAGTGAGAACGGTATGAAAAGTTTTCTTTGGTCCACATCATGACAAGTGAGTGATCTGATGCTTTTCTGACCTCGACCTTGCCATCAAATATGTGAATGGAGTGTCCTTGTTGGCAGATGTGGACCAAAGAAAACAATTTATTCCTCAACTCTAGGAGGTATAAAACATCATGTAGAATAAATTCTAGAAGTCCAAGCGGTTTGAGCCTAATGGTGCCAAACCCTGATGGCTTGAGTTTTGACTTGTCTACAAATTATACTGCTCCATCAACATTGTTAGTAAATTCCTCAAAGAAATATATTTTTAAATTCATGTGACAAGTTTCTCTTGAATCAAACAACCAATTATCTTTCCATTAAGCAAGTGAAGCATTGAATAAGTTTTCAGTTACTCCAATGTTGCAATGTGCCACAGCATAATGAGCGGACTCAGGTGCTTTTCCTTTCCCTTTTTCAAGTGTTTACTTTTTCCTTCATTTATTTCTTGCTCAATTATGTCCCAAGGCATCTTACATGTGTAAGCATCATGTCCATATCTATTGCATCGTATGAAATGAATATCAGACCTTTCTCCTTGGAAATGTTTACCCCCCTCCACCTCTAAAATTATTCCTTCCTCTTCCTCTTTCGCCACCTCTTCCTCTAGAATAATATTGTATATTATTCTTCTCTTTATGTGCAAGGCACACAACTTCTTAAGTGGACCGAGGAGCTATCTTATTCCCAAAATCCTTCTCTCTCTCAACAAATTTCTTCTCAAGGGATTCAAAGGTAATCTCCTTAAGGTTGCCACTTTCTTGCATTGACTGAAGAAAATGTGAATAGGTGGGATATAGTGCCTTGACATAAGCTATAAGAGGAATGTATATTTCAACACCAGTGGCTTTTATGTCATGCATAATGGATGTTACTTCTGATGCTAAGGCAATAGGGTCATCATTTTTCAACTCAAGATTGAACAAATTTATCATCAATTGAACAACTTCAAGTTCAGAGTGTGAGTCATACAATTCCTTCAACTTCTTTAAGGCTTCAAAGGAATTTGAAAATGGAGAAATATGTCGACTCACCTCTTCATTTATTGATGCTGCAATCAAGGCATAGGCCTTGTTGTTCTTGTTTTCCCAAAAGGAAAGTTCCTTATATGAAGTGGGATTTTCCATGTCCTTATATGAAGTGGGATTTCCTTCTCCTTCACAAAATCCTTTCCACAACTAATTAAAAATGAAGGTGTGTTTTATCTTTCGGGACTAGTCATGGTAGTTCTCTTTGCCTATGAGAACTACTCCCACTATGGATATGAATGAATGCATTCCTGCAAAACTTATAGGTAGACCTCTAATAAATTAAATCCTTATACCATCAATTTTGATAAAAAAATCTCTTCAAAAAATTACCAAAAATCACTAAGAAATTTACTATATTACCTAACTATTAATGTTTTTGCAACTCATTAAGAGATTTGTTTTGTTTTCTAATGTTTTGTGTTGATTGGATTAAGCATTGATTTATTTTGTTTCCCATATTTATTGGTATTAGCCTTGATTAAACTTGGATTGTTGCATCATACTTTTCCAACATTTAAGTATCTCAATAATTCATGAGCAGTTTTGTTGCAAAGTTTAGGAATGAGTAGTCAACTTGAGAAAGTCACCTATTTACTTTCCTACCTCTGTGTTTACTTTCCAGCAATAATGATTTAATTTCCTATATAATTTTTTATTTTCCAACGAGAGTAATGTACCTTTCTACGAGTGTTGTAGTTAGTACTTCAATTCCTACAAGTGTGATATTTCAATTCAAACAAGTGTTATATTTCAATTCTTGTAAGTGTGAGCCTTTCAATTATTGCAAACATGGTTTTCTTTTCTTGGTGAATTTTGAAATAACCTTAACATGCAACTTTGTAATACTAATTATTACTACAACCTCATTGGAACTTAACAAATTGTACTATTATATATGGTGCATGACAGTTCACAAGGTCAAAACAAACACTAGATTGATAACTAAATGTGCAACTTATCATTTATCCATTGAGTAATTAAGAGGTATTTGAAATACCCATCAATAGCCTTAACACATTGAACCCTTCAAAAGTAATCATTGTCTCACAAAATTATGTAATGCATTCAAGTGCCTCCACGTGACCTTGTGCGTACCAACCCACATATTTCAATCTTCTTGGCCAGGTGCATGAGATAATGCTCATGTGGATTGAAAATTGTTAGATTTAGATCATTTTTCACTTTTGTCATTTGATGAAGAATTTCACTTTTCCAATACATGAAACCTTGTCTATAGATATCCCCAGATGACAAACACCTACAAGTGTAAAGAAATCTTGTTTATTAACATAATATTATACAATTTAAGTGAAACAAAAGTCCACAAGTTTTTACAAGAAACATTTCAATTATAATGGTTTATGTCTTTCCCTATGTACTTGCAGAGATCATATATAACTTTTACCACTGTTATTGTCAAATATACTTGGGAGAGATATAGGTAGAACAAACTATAACAAGGAAGGAAACATTATAATTTAATTTTGATTAGAAATAAATCTCCGTTAACAAATCATATGTATGATCATAAGATGATAAATATTAGAAAATGCCAAATCTTAATAATGCAATGCCAATTGTGAGCTTTTACCCCATGAAATTCACCTTTCTTCACTAGTATATTACCTTTTTTTTTTTTTTTTTTTTTTTTTTTTTTTTTTTTTATCAGAGCGAAAAAGCATGATTATATTATATAAGATATATAAAGAAACACATTGATAGAAAGATCTTCATAGGGGCTATTTGTAGCAGAGAGATAGGATTTCCAAGATTATAGCCAGCACATTGAGCTATCAAAAGTTGCGAGATAAAAGGTTATACATCGCTGATATAGGAGAAAAATAGGAGAAAAAGATTCTCTCAGAGGAGAGTAGAAGTATTTAGAAACTATTCAAAGGATGCTAAATTTACTTCAACCATACTTTAAACAGAAAGTTTGGTAGGAAGAAAAAGTCAGAAGACCAAAAAGATAATGCATACCTGAATACAATAAGATTTGAAATTAAGAATCGGGTAAGGAAAATTCATGGATAGAGAAGATTTCCTCATCAGATTTTACCTTCATGTTTTAGATACCTGGTTTTGATAGGAGGCCCTCCTTTGATAAGATGTCTGCTTGCTGGTTCTGTGATCTGTAAATGTGCTGGATGGAGCACCCTTCCATCTTCCTCCAAAGGAACCTGATTCTATCCGTCCATCCTGTTAAAAAAAACGAGCGTTTGTCTGAGTGAAGAGCACCATGAAGCCGAGCAGCGAAGGGCCCCGCGAAGCAAAATGTACTGATTCAACCCAGAGTGAAGTAGAAGAATAGGGGGGCAAGATCTGACCATTACCCTTATGCAGTAAGCTGACCAGAAGGAAAGAATCTCTAACAACATGTAAGGAGGTAAAACTAAGCACCGCAAAGCCCAGTAGTGAAAGTCCCCACGAACCAAAATGTAATGTTCAACCCAGAGTAAGAGCTGACCATTACCCTCACACGGGAGGTTGACCAGAAGGAGAAAAACTCAAACAACAGGTAAGGGGGTAAAAACTAAGCAAGAGGACTAAAACGATAAGATGAGACGAAGGTTCAGGTTGACAGAAGTCCCCAAGGCCAGATGCTATTCATCTCTCTGCCTAGAAACTGGCGGGACTGGGAATGACTAAAACCTATAATACCTTCATTGACATAACATATACAATAGTATAGGTACCTATGGGGATGACATGTCTGAGCATGCAAACCCAAGTGTCAACCTTTTCTGTGCACGTAACCTTCATGCATCCATCCATCAAACCTTGTTGTGGGGACTTTAGATCTTGCTCTTATTGGTCAGAAGCTGGCAAAGTCTCAAACCTAATACGTCGATCGACAGTGCTCTCCACTCAGCGCTCATCCTGGGTAGCTCACTTAGGTTGCAACTTTCGCTAGTATATTACTTATGTTTGAAACAAATCCAATGGGAAAATTAATTTTCTATATAGCCTATTTTACAATAGTACTCATTTTTTGTGTTTGTAACCGTGGAAGAGTGGTCAATTTTCTATCACTATAAGAATGAGTCAAATGTTGCATAAATCATCTTCCTCAATGTCATTTATAAATTTAACAATTCTAGCTTTCTTACTTATTTCAACTAAATTTTTCCATAAGCATTCTATGGCATGCTTCCTAATATAATTGTGTCAAACAAATGAGATAGTTGTAGGTGTTCATAGTAGGGAAACCCACTGAATTAGATAGAGAAAATTTTCCTACCACATGGAAGCCCACTCTATTGACATTTGAGAAACACAAATAGATGTATTTTCTTTATTTTTTAATTATAGTATAAATACAAATAAATATTGAGAAAATGGGAAAATAGGAAGAAGTTACAAAAATAGATGTAATTGATACCTAGTACTTAACATGATTAGTCTCAAAGCCTTTTTCCATAGTTTAGGTGTCATTCTTTCTCGAATTTGCTAGCTCCTTCCTACCTATTAAATATATATATTTTTACAACAGTTTGTTATCTATAGTTCCTAGGAAGGGAATGCTTGTAATCATTATACACCTTTCCCAAAAAACTTGAACATCTATGTTCTAAGACAAAATACTAGACATACATATTTACCATTGGTTTGATTATGTGCAATATATATAATATTTTTAATAGAACACCCAATATTGGGAAACAAAAATGTAAAGTAATGAGGATATATAGAGTTAAATTGCACTTCACATGCCACATTATGTGTTTGCTTAGAGTAATCATGAATTTTCCATGTAAATATTTCATGGATTTGAAATTATTTTCAACCTATTGATTTGGAAATATTATACATAATGATACCAATCCATAATTTTAAAAGCTTGTTCTCGGGATATACATCCATATTTCTAACTTGGTACTTCTTTATTTAAAAATACAAATAATTAATTGCTTGTATGTACAAAATATGTAACAAAAATAAAATTGAACTATTGTGTTGTAAATATTCCTAAAAATAAATACTCAAAATAATTAATTTCAGCATTAGGTGTTTCCTCTTCATGTTTCATCTAATATTTTGCCTCCACAAGCCATCTAACCTATGCAAGAAAATAAATTTATCAATTAATTCTTAACCTTGAGGAAGTTAATGTAAGACATCAGAGTTTCATGCCTGTCTAAATCCACTATAAAGTTTTCCATACATGTGCACCTCTAGCCACATATTCTTGTCCCTGTCTAATACAAGCCTTGGACTTAGTTGCTTCCTCTTACAAGGTAAGACTATGAACTTTGACTTCTGATTCGTTATAACTTGGACTTGTGCACTAAAATTTATCCTCATAGAATAGTGAAGGAACTCTTCTTATAAATGAATTTTTCTTAAAAATAAAATAATAAATAATAAATGTATATCTATGAGTTTCTCATGTGGTTTGTTAACAATTAACAAATAATAAATACATATCCATGATTTTTTCGTGTCGTTTGCAAACAATTAGCAAATAACAAATGCATATCCACAAGTTTTTCATATTGTTTTTATAATAGGTAGCAAATAATTAATGAGCCATATATAATTCCAATATCCTTAGTAACAACTCAAACTTATTAAAAAATCAAGATAAACTTGCTTGAGAATTTCAAAATTATTTCCATATTCAAAATGGTCAATGATATTCCAAATATGTGGCCTATCTTGGTGGTTGAACATTGATCTCTATGGAGCCACACAACTATTCAATGGAGTAATATTGCAATAATAGCATCAACTTAACAACATTGTAACAACATATAAGGACTAGTAGCGTTGTAATAGCAATGGTGTAGTAGAATTGTAATGACACCAGTCTAGAAACACTATAAAAACATCATTGTAACAACATTGTAATGGCATATTGGGTGTAACATCATTGTAACAACATTTGTGTAGTAGCACCATGACAACATTGGTATAATAGAAATATAACAACAATAATGTGACAATATCATGAAGTTGCACAAGGTTTCAGTGTTGCAGTAAATAATAAAATTTTGATTTCCATAAAAGTATGATTATGGTTGTTGACATATTTGAGGATAGAATTATGTTGTCATGATGATGCCTCATTTAAAAAATAAGCAATGACTTTGTAGATTCTTTGTTATAAGAGTAGTCGTAAGTGGAAACTAGTTCATTAACAGTCAATAAACTAACCTATTTTTCAAAGATAAATAAACAATATGTTTTTTTTTCCACTAGAAAAATGGTAATCTTTCATTATATTTGAAAAATTACATGTTGTAGATGCTTTTTAGCATACGCATCATTTCTCCTCATCCATCAATCAAAAATGGAGCTATGTCTTACCAAAATTGGTGCGTGTGTATCTATTCAACATTTCACCATGCAGGGTGTTCATAAGAGACTGTTATAAACAGATATCTACAAAAATATTACCTTTACCACGCAGGGAAAAGTCCATAAATATATGATTTGTAAATAAGCATAAATAAAAACATTCTATAAATATATACAAATATGTAGTCTGTGCATGTCCAAAATTTGCAAAAAATTAGGGACTCTCTACGCTATGATATATCTGATCAATGTAGGGCCTGTGATAGTAACGATACTCATTTGTACCCCTCTGTTCCTATATCAACCACTGTCCTCTAGGCAGTATTGAGGCCTCCTTAGAAAGCCCGTTAGCATAACAGTTATGTTCCCTGTAAATATGTTGACATGAAATAGTGTTAAACTGAGCTTTGAACATATTCACTTCATCCAATATATTATTGAGAGTATGAGAATGACAAGCAGTGTTATTATTGAACCACTTTATTATGATTTTTGAGTCTCCAAATATTTGAAGGTTGATGTAGTCATGACCAAAAGAGAAATGCAGTAGGTGTCGAAGCGTAATGAGTTCTACAAAATTATTTGTTCCATTTCCAAGCCCCATATTAACCTTAAAATAATGTTGATCCGAAAGGTATAGGATAAATCCACCCCCGCATCCTCGACTCCATCAAAAAAAGCCCAAGGTGTGTGTTTGTCAATGGGGGGGGGGGTGGTGGAGCATGTGGTCTCCTAGGCCAGGAAACGGAGGGATCAGGTAGTTCATGGAAAGCCAAAATGATCTGTGTCGAGATGTGTAGTCATCTAATAGTAGCGTCTTCAAAAATAATTTGGTTCTGGGCCAGCCAGGTGTGCCAGAAAATGAGGAGAGGGAGGCATAACAGTTTAGTTCCGTGGTGCAGATTACACCGAACTTCCCAAGCTCTGCAAATGTTTTCACCCTCCCATTTACTAGTCAATTGGATTGAGCAGGAGATGGTCTGCCAGAGGCTACGCAGTGTTTCACATCGAAGAAAGATGTGTTCTGTAGTTTCCAATGATTTCTTACAAAGGGCACACCAATGTGGACCTTGGAAAGTATGGTACGAAAGGGAATCCTTGGTGGGGACCTTGTTACTAAGTACACACCAGAAGAACAGCTTAGTTCTTGGGGGAGAACCAAGCTTCCAAATGCTCTGCCACCACGCATGAACTAGCTCTGGTTGTCTGTTTGATATAAGCCTGAGGTAGCTTGCCTTGGGGGTGTATAATCCATTCTCCGCAAGACTCCAAACTAGTTCATCAGGACCTTCGTTTATCCTGATGTGGGATTCGATCAGAGAAATTATATAGCCTTGACATTCTTGGTGCCATTGAGGAGGTATACTAAGCTGATGGGCAGATTTCCACCCTTGTGCGAAGATGGTAGTGTTCTCCTGATTTGCGATGTGGGCTATGATCTTTATCTCTTGCTGATTGAGATATTGGATTAACTCTCTTGGGAGTTGATATCTTCCTCCCCCCTGGTCCAAGGGTCTAGACCTATACGCGCTTTTGTTCCATTATTTATTCTCCAAGCCAGATTGTTGTGAATGATGGGAATAGAGTGTAGGAGAGCCTTCCAGACTGATGAAATGCCTATCCTTGGCCAACAGGGCATGTGAATCCAATCCATGATCAGGAGAGGCCAAATGTACTTATAGTAAGTGACTGAAGTCCAAAGATTCTGCCCAATTAATAAAGTCCAGCCCATTTTTGCAACCAGAGCTTGTGCAAAAAGAGCGAGATATTTCAAACTCCATCCACCCCATTTTTTGGGCAGAGCAATCTTGGCCCAGCTGACCTAGGCAAACATTCTCTTGTCCTGTTGACCATTCCATAGATATTTGCTACAAATCTGTTGTAGATGGGCAAGAATATTTCTGGGGATCCATGCCAATGCCATCCAAAAGACTAATGTGGCCTCCAACACAAATTTAATAAGGACTAGTCTACATGCTCTGGATAAAAATCTATGGCACCAATTTGTGAGCTTTTTTTTCCAACTTAATAACCAACCAGATCCAATCTGCTATCTTTTGGCTGAGGGGTTTGATCCAAAAACCCAGGTATTTGAATCCATGGTCAAGAGGTAGGATACAATATGGAAAATATTGCTGAGCAAAACAAGACTCTTGGATGGAGGTGAGAGCTAAAGTAATGGTGGATTTTCCATGATTCGCCTGCATACTGGTGGCCAATGAGAAGAGAGAAAGTACAAATGAGAAGGTGGCTGAGTCTCTGAAGTTGCCATCAAGAAATATGAGGACATCGTCCACAAATAGAAGATGAGTGAGGTGACATAATTCATTTACTTTTAAGCCCCCAAGTCTACCTTCTCTTTTTTCCCGGTCAAGAAGTCTACTGAGTCCTTCCCTGACAATCAGGAATAGTAAGGGGGAGAGGAGGCAGCCTTGTCTAAGTTCTCTTTCTACATGGAAGAAATGAGAGGCTGATCCATTAATGAGTACATTGAAAGAAAGGGTAGTAATACATGACATGGTCCAGGTGATGAAAGCATGAGGGAAACCCAAGTGTATGAGTGGCATCTTAATGTATAACCAGTTGACACGATCAAAAGCTTAAGGATGATTCCTTTTAGTTTTTTAGACCGAATCATGTGTATGGCCTCTTGGGCTGTACCAATGGCTTCATGTATTTGGCGATGCTCTAGGAAAGCAAATTGCTCAGGAGATATATGACGAAAGAGGATAGGTCTGATACAGTTCTTGTAAAGACAGTTACAGAGTGAGATGGGCCGAAAGTCATTGATGGATGAGGGAGAGTCAAAATTAGGAATAAGGGCAATGAAAGTGGAATTAATGGCATTGTAGAGAGACCCTGATGTTCTGCATTCTTCCACAACCTTTAATAGATCCTCTGCCAAGATCTCGAAAAAAGCAATATAAAACTCGATCGACCATTCATCTGGCCCAAGACTCTTGTCTTCTTTGAACCATTTCAATGTTCCTTCCAACTCCCTCGGAGTGAAAGGGGAGTTTAGCTCTTCAGCCTCATCTTCATTTACATAACGAGGAAAATGGCCAGCAACATTGATGATGTCAGCTAGATTAGATCCTTGAGGCACTTTGTACAGATGTCGAAAGTGTGTGGTACCAAGGAGTGACAGGTTGTTAAAGTTATCTGCCACTCCCCCATTAGGTAGAGGAAGATTCCAAATAGTATTTGCTACTTTTTATCCTTTGGCATAATTTTGGAAAAATGTTGTGTTCCCATCACCAACTTGTAGCCAAATGGCCTGACTTTTGAGTCTCTAGGTTTCCTCTCTCTCCTTGAGGATCCATTCCTTTTGTTTCTCTAGCTCAATCAGGTGGGATTTTCATTGTCAGATGAGAAACACAGGTTGTGCTCATCCAAAAGGGCACGAAATTCAATCTCAATTTGAGCTAAGGAGAAGCCATCCATCTATTTTTTCTCTTTGGCCCAGGTGATGGACAGATGCTTAAGCTGATTTAGGTTATGACAGAAGCCCTCTGCTAAGGATCTGAACCTCGAGATAGGATTGGCCTTCCAGTAATCCGAAATCAGTTTGATGTATCCAGGATCCTGAAGCCAGACATGATTAAATTTGAAGAGGGATTTAGGTTTAGGATGGGGACTAAGGATCTCTAAGTAGATGGGAGAGTGATTTGAGATTCCCCCTGAACCTACCCATTGTCTGTACTGCTGCAACTGATTTAGTAGAGGCACCTTAATCAAAAAGTGATCTAATCATCTGGTTAGAGCTGCATCTCCCACCCTTCTATTCTTCCAAGTCAGAAAGGGCTTATTCATAGGGACATCAACAAGGTTATGTTGTTCCAACAGATTCATCATATGTACTGATAGAGAGTTCACTTGTGCTTGTGAGCCCCAGGATTCCCCAAATCTAATGGAGAGATTGAGATCTCCCCTAGGATTACATGGTCAAGAGATACGATTGAGAGATTACGGAGATGCTGCCAAAATGACTCCCTTTGATGACATGGCCCATATATGTTAACTACCCAAAGATTTAGGCCAAGCTCTGTCGAGAAAATGTCCAGACCAATAAACCCTGATCCGCCCCAAGATGATAGAGCCTTTATGGAGTGAGGGTTATACCCAGTGGCTAGAACCCTAGATCAACCCATGGCATCAAGACAATGAAAATGCCAACTAGGTTTTAAGGAGGCTAAAGCTCTGGAAATTTGGTGTGCATCCTAAAGGGTTTCTTGCAGCATAATCAAATCAATAGGTTCAATATCAAATAACCTATGTAGGGCTAGTTTCTTTGAGGCACTAGCCATGCCTCTACAACTGAATGAGAGGCACTTCATGGGGGAACCTTGCCCAGGGTATTCAGTGCTCTAAGAACCCCTTCCAATGTGGATTCTCTACCAGTGACAACCTTTGCCCCAACCCTTTATATAGCTTTGGATAGAAATAATTTCCCTCCTCTGGATGATTGAATTATAGGTCCAGGTGAGTTGATACCTAGCCTCGAGAGGGGAGACGGATGGCCAGCAGAGTGAGAGCGGGAGTGAAAATTGTATTGGTGAGGAGGAGCCATCCCTTCAGTGGAGGGAGGGGAAGGGAGGATGGTGAGGGAGGGATAGATGGATCAATGGTGGCTATGGAGGGAGAAGATGATGCAAGAGTGCAGTGTATAGTAGATGTGATGATGGAAGAAGATGAATTCATTAAAAAACTGCAAGGTAATGTAAAAGAGGGTGAGAACAGAGGAATACCCAATTTTCTTATGGCTTCAGCAGCTGCTCAAGCTCTTGTTAGGGGTGGCGATGGCGTCCTATGAGCTTTAGCTACTACCCTTGGGGAACTATTATGCATAGGGGCCTGAGGGGCCGAGACAGGGGTGCGCTTTGGTGGTGGTATAGATGGTCCTGTAGAAGTACTTAGGGCAGATGGAGGATCCACTGGTCTCCTGATTAGAGGACAATCCTTGTAAATGTGCCCTACCTTATGGCACCTTTTGTAGCGAAATGGGACTCCTTTGTAGTCCAAGATCTGTACCCGAGAATAGTTCTACCATTGGAGAGTAATTTTTTCCTCTAGCCCCTCTCGCGTATCCAGGTATACTAGAATGCAGGCAAGTGTGTGATTCTTTTTCTGCACAAAGGTCTTGTCATGGTCTATATATGTGGCGGGCGCATTTCCAATTCGAATGAAAACTTCTTCTTACTAGTACTGTAATGGAAGTTCAGTTAGTCGTACCTAGAGGGGTCCTGCTCCAATCTGTTCCCGCTCTGGGTTGAAAAGGGGACTCCATCTCTTGAGGAGGACCGGAGCCATTTATACGTGCCAATACTTAGCAAGGACCAAGTTAGTATAGTTTTCCTTTGCGAAGTGAAGGGCGAACCAGCCTCTGGGAAGTACTTGCACCTCAAGCAATTCTTTGAGCATGCTTCCCCAAAATTTTCACACCCAGAGGATTAGTCTGTCTGCTGAGTAAGCCCTGCCTCGAACATGACCTATCAAACCAGTGCTAGCCATTTTTGTAGCTTCCTCCATAGCAATCCCCTCCCCAAAATAGATGGTAATGTCCTTTGCAGTGGCCTTCATGCACTTCATTTTCCTCTTCCCTATGCGAGGCATAGATGGATGATCCAGGAGTAGATCCGGTGAGTCTGCTCCTTATTGTGACAGGTGAGCCACTGATTTAACCTTAATAGCAGGCAATCCAAAACACCCTGATGGGGAATTTGTCGAGATGGGCAGATTTTGTCCCTGAGAAGTTGGGGTTTCCTCAGGCTGAGCCAGATGTTGTGTCGAGGTCAACAGATGAAGGTGGCTTACTGGGGGATTTGGCTCAAAAGTGGGTGATGGCGGTGAAAGAGCTATGAGGAGGTTTAAGGTGCCAGTGGATAGTGGAGGGCAATTGAGCACAGGAGAGTCAATGGAAAAAGAACTGAAAATGAGAGAAGAGGCACAATGCCTAGGGTAGTTTACCATCGGAACGAAAACAGAAGGCCCTGAAACAGAGGGATGAGAAGAAACAATAACCGGGTGATTAGGGTTAGGGTTTCCGAAAATAACCTGGTCAGTAAATGGGTCCGCGGAATAGTCTAGCTGCTCTATATCCATACCCTCCATATTCTCATCCATACTGGAAATAGGTAACCACCAGCGGATGGAGACAGCTGTGAAGGGGATAGAACAGGTCGGTCATCCGGGTGTCTAAGGTAAGTCGATCAAATTCAGCAGTAAAACGAGGGTTTTACCCTAACCATCTATTAGGCCACCTAAATGCGCGTGCTGCCATCCTCCAGCTCCACGTCCTTAGGTTGAAACATTTGATTGTTGTGATAGAGAGGTGACCAAATATTTTGCTCATGCCTTTGATGAAACTGAAGTAGAAATTGGGGACATCAAAATTGTCATGACAAAGTCCTTCATGGCTGAGGTGATTGGGTAAATAAACAATATGTTATTTCTCTAATATTTATATATAATTCATAGGAAATACTAAGGAAATTCAATGGAAAACATATTTGGTATAAATCCCATACATAAACATTAAAACATAATAATTTAGTGTCATAGATAAGCAAAAACAAATTAAAAGAAATTAAAAGAGGGGAAAATAGGATGTAAATGACATTTATGCGACCCAAGAAGAACAATAATTTTTAGGGGAGAATTTCCACAGATCAACCATTCCATAATGACAACCAAAAAAATATCATTTTGTGTTGAAGTACGCCATTCCAAATTAACATGAATGATTTGGTGACCTCCACTTCAAAGCCTGGAGAATTTGAAGACAAGTTTTAGTTCACAAATTGAGAATCCATACCACATATAGCATAACTACAAGTAAATAAGAAATTTATTGCACTTGGGATAGGAACTAACCATACTTGCATTGACCCTTCTCCTCATAAGATATCTAAAAATCCAAGACATAAGATTGTTTGAAGCATTGAGATTTGTATCCATGAGTTTGAAGAAAGGAGAAAAAGTTTGACTAGTTCTTGATAAAAGTTATGGAGCGAACAAATATGATGGTAGCCACTTCTTCATTCACATTCCAAGATTCAATCCACAATGATGATAGTAACTAGCAAAGTTTGGAAGGATAAGCTTGTATAAAGAAATGCGTAACAATGCCAATAAAATATAATAATATGTGTACGAAGATGTAATAACAATTAAATCAACTAAGGATCTCAATTTTTTATATCTACCTTTCGAAAGTAACACGTCCCCTTCATATTTATTAGTGAACTTGACATCTAGAAGGGGAACCACATTAATATCACCCACTATGTGTGATATATACTCATTAATATTCATTGTGGCATAATATACCATATGTCTTTAAACAATTGAGCTCTTTCGATGTGATCATTGTCTCACAAAAGCATATAATTCCTTTAAGTACCCTCCATGACCTTGTATGTTTCGATCCACATATTTCAATCTTCTTGATTAGGTACATGCGATAATGTTCATGTGGATTGAAAATTCTTAGATCTAGATAATTTTACATTTCACAAATTTGATGAAGAATTTCATTTTTTCAATTCTTGATACCTTCTAATGGATTTATCTAGATGAAAAATACCTTCCAGTGTAAGGAAATCAAATGTGTCAACATAATATTATACAATTCAAGAGAAACAAAAGTCCACATGTTCCACAATAAAGACTTCAATTATAATGTTTTATGTCTTACCTTATGTACTTGCAATCATCATATATAACTTTTGTTATATTATTGTCAAATCTACTTGGGAGTGACAGAGGTAGAACAAACTATAACAAGGAAGGAAACATTATCATTTAATTTTGATTATAAATAAACCTATCTTACTAACAAATCATATGTATTATCATAGGATGATAAATATTATAAAATGTTACATCTTAATAATGGAATGGCAATTGTGATATTTTTCCTCACCAAATTCACCTTCTTTTGTTAGTATATTGTTTATGTTTGAAGAAAATCCAATGTGAAATTAATTTTTTGTATAACCCCTTTTACAACATCACTCACCATGTTTATAACCATGGAAGAGTGGGAAATTTTCCATCATTATAAGAACGAGTTAAGTGTTTCATAGCATTTTCTTCCTAAATGTCATTAATAACTATAACAACATATCATGAATGGCAACATTGTAATAAAAATGGTATAGTAGCATTATAACAACATCTATATAGCAACACTATAACAACATCAATTTAGCAGCATTATAATAGCATACTAGGTGTGGCAGCACTGTAAAGAAATCATTGTAGCAACATTGTGACAACATCAATATAACAACAACAATGTGGAAACATCATGAATTTGCAGAAGGTTCAAATGTTGCAATAGAAACTCAAGGTTCCAGTGTTTCAAAGAATAATAAAATGCCAAATTTTCAAAAATTATGATTTCGATTGTTGAGATATTTTGAGGATAGTGTTATGTTGACATGATGATGCCTCACATGCAATACCTCAAGTACCTAGTTCATAGATAATTTGTTATAGGAATATAAGCAAGTGGTAGTTGGTTCTACAACAATTAAGAGACTGGCCCCATTTTCAAAGATAAACGCAAAATATGTTGTTTCTCTAATTGTTAACTGCAATTCACATTAAATGCTAAGGTAAAGCAATGGAAAACATTTTGGGTTTAAATCCCACACATAAGCATTAAAATATACTAATTCAAGGTTATAAATAAGCAGAAAGGGATTACAATTGGGGAAAGGAGGATGTAAAAAGATGACATTTATGTGGCCCAACAAGAAGAATAAACTTTAGGGGAAATTTTCTATAGATCAACAATTTCATCATGACAGTTGGCTAAAAATAGATCATTTGGTGTTGAATTATACCACTCCAAAGTAAAAAGAATGTTTTGGTGGCCTTTATTTTGAAGCTTAGAGTATTTGAAGACAAGTTTTAGTTTCATAAATTAAGAATCCAAACCACATTTATCATAGCTAGAAGTAAATAAGAGTTGTATTGCATTTGGGACTAGAACTCCCCATACTTGCATTGACCCTTCTCATCATGAGATAGCTGGAAATCAAAGACATGAAATTGTTTGAAGCATTGAGATTTGTATGCATGAGTCTGAAGAAAGGAGACAAAGCCTGACTTCTTGATAAAAGTTATGAGGTGAAAAAACATGATGGTAGCCACATATTCATTCACATTCTAAGATTCAATCTACAATTATTACAGTTGTTGGGCAGATGAATTGTCCTTTTAATTTAGAATAACCAATTTGTGTCACATAAATTTTCAATTCAAGTATGCTTTTTATTTCAAGGCTACTATGCAAAATATATGCAAGAAAAAAAGACAACTAGTGCTAACCAAATATCAAAGCCAATCTTTGTAAGCATCACTCTCAGCACTTCAACATGCTTGATGTTACACTCCAAATATTTCTCACACTTCAGAAAGAAAAGAAACACATGTTGTGGAATAAACCACACTCTGTCACACTATCCCTCGTATTAAAAAAGAAAAATCACCCTTGGAAACCATTCAACACTCAAAAATTCTTGCAACACCCATTCAGTGAACTAAACAAACCAAATTACTATAATAGTAATCAAATAACCATCACACTAATGAAGGGACTGGTCCAAGATCTGTAATCATGTAATAGAGGCTACAATCCTACAATTATTCAATGCATGAACAAGATTTGTAATAATAATAGTAAATCACACATAAATCACAATTGAGAGAGAATAAATATACTTCTATAATGCCTCTCTAACAAGTTTTCCCTGCTAATATGGAGGGCCCTTCCTTCTTAGAAGGAGTTGGTGAATTACATAGCACTCAAGCTAATCAAGAAAGAGAAATGGAGCCACGATGGTAAATATTTGCATTACTGAAAGTTGCAGCACAAAACAATGTAAACTTTGAAACATGTACTATAAACTCAAAACGGAAACTCTGGCCAAAAAACCCTGAAAAAACATGAAAAACAATGCTAAAAACGAAAAGTGTGTATACTAGAATGATGGTTTTTTTTTAGGGCCAATTTTGAACATGTTTTAAAAATGTCAGTGAAAACAATTTTTTTGTGCAAAAATTGTGCAAAAAACACCCTGAAAATGAAAAGTGTTGATACTGGAACGATGACTTTTTTTTTAGGGTCAATTTTCAACATTTTAAAAAAATGCCAGTAAAACCCAAATTTTATGTGCAAAATTTGTGCAAAAAACACCCTCAAAACAAAAAGTGTTTATGTTGGAATAACAGTTTTTTTTTCTAGGGTGCATTTTGAAATAATGGTGTAAAAGATTTTATAATGACTCCAAAAAACATTAAAATTTCAAAAGAAAAATGAAAACATAAAATTAAAAATAAAAACAAAAATTAAAAAATGAAAGAAAACAAAAGAAAAGTTAAAAAAATAGCCAAAGCCATACATAAAATAATATATTATAAAGAAAACATAAAGAAAAAAAAACAATCCATAAAAATGTTAAAAAAAAACAAAATTACCAAAAGTAAGAAGTTAAAATTTAAAAACATAAAATAAATAATAATAAGAAAACATATTTCAAGGAATATATATATTTATATATATATATAATTAAAAAATTTGGAAAAAGAAACAAATAATTTTAAAAAATAATAAAAATAATTAAATAAAAATAGGGAAATTTTTAAACCATTAACAAAAAAAAACCAAACTAGATTGAAAAAGATAGAAAATTAAGCCAAAAAAAAATAAAAAACTATCTAAAATCAAGATTTAAAAACATTTAAGAAAAAAACCTATAAAACAAAATATGTTGAAATTAAAAGAAAAACTCAAATAACAATAAAAATTTAATAAAAAGTATACCAATTTTGAATTTAAAAAAAAATCAAAAACTAGATTTAAAAAGGAACAATATATTTTTTATTTAAAAAAAAAAATTTAATTATATTAAAATGTTTAAATTGGAATTTGAATTGATTTAAAATTTCAATTTAAAAAAAATAAAAATTAAAATTAAAAAAGTAAATATATTTTTTTAATTTTTTTTAAAAATAACATTAAAATATTTTACAAATATATATAAATTTTTTAAAAAAAAAACATTATTTTTTTTAAAACAATTAACATATTTAACAAATTATTTTTTATTTAAAAAAAAAACAATTTTATCGGCCACTGCCCGACCGCCAGTGGGTCGCGGCTCTCGGTAGCCGGGCGATGGCTATCTGATTTCGAGAATCAGATACCCACCCCCACAGGCAGTCAGGCAGTGGCTATCTGATTCCGAGAATTGGATAGCCACCCCCACGGGCAGCCAGACGGTAGCTATCTGATTTTGAGAATCAGATAGCCACCACCTCGCTACCCGTGAGGGCATGACCGTGGGTGGTGGAGCTGTGTGCAGTTCCGCTGCCTAGGGCTGCGCCCCCACAGGTGGTCGGGTGGTGGCTGTCTGATTCTTGGAATCGGATAGCTACCACCGGCCCATGGGGGTGCCTATCCGATTCTCGGAATTGGATAGCCACCGCCTGACCGCCCATGGGGGCGCGGCCATGGGCGCCGAAATTGTGTGCATATATGTTTTTTAACATTTTAAATGTTTTTTATTTTTTTAAAATCGAAAATATACGTTTTTTTTAAGTTTTTATGGTTTTTTTTTTTTATCCAAAATATATATAATATTTTCAAAATTTAAAATGTTTTCAAGTTTTTGTTATATATATATATATATAAAAAATTTAATTGTTTTTTGGTATTTTTTTTTAGTATATTTTTGGTTTGTTTAGGTTTCTCTCTCTTAATGTTTTAATCTTGATTTTAATTGTTTTTTTAGATTTTTATTGGCTTTTTTTCTATTTTTTTAAAATCTAGTTTTGTTTGTTTGGTTTGTTTTTTTTTTTTAGTTTTTTGTTAATGCTTTTTAAAATTTTTTCTATTTTTAGTTTCTAAATTTTATATATTTTTTTTTTTTTTTTTCCAAATTTTTTTTATGGTTTATGAGTTAATTTTTTCTTTTTACATTTTTTATGTTTTTTTCTCTTTTATATATGTAAAAAAATGTAACATTTAAAAATATATCCACACTTAATACATTAAAAAATTTAAAGTGTCAGAAATTGTTAAATTTAGAAAATAATTATTTACATTTCATACATTAGAAAATTTAAAGTCAAAAAATAGGAATTTAAAAAAAAGGGCCTGATGCAAAATCACCACTTCTTTAAATCAGCATACAAATCACTAAAATTCTAAAATGTAATGTACATAAAAAAATTAAAGTGCCAAAAACTGTGCTCTAAAAAAAATATGTGTGTTCTGCATCACCCCTTTTCAAAATCGGTTCACTTTTTTTCTATATGTATGAAACGGGTACAGTATCAGTTCCTATTTCAAAGTTTACATTGTTACAAGATTACAATGTTGATACTCCCTCCTTTGATTTCTATCTATGCATGCCTCGTGGGAAGAGAGTACATCTTTTTATAATTTTGTATTGCATGTGGCATTCATCATGAGAATCTCTCGATTCTCATGTGATCCAAATCAACATTATACAAAAAATGTATCATAACATATTGTCTTAATTGAAACAGAGTTATAACAATTTTTTTAAATTAAAATTATTTATTATTTGGAAATCCTAACTATTTCAACTAATTCATTTGTGCTTTCCATGAATGTCTCCTCTCATCAGTCAGACTGACTATTACCATGTATTCTTCCAAGTTGGTCTATTTTACTAATCATAGAAGAACAAAGTATACAAAATAAGCTTGGTATTGTATCTGCAGCATCATCAAAGTCTTGTTCCATATTTAGTGAGGCAAAACTGGGGAGATAATTTCTTGTAGCAACATCTCAATAAGTTTCACTATCTTAAACAACCTTTCATCAATTCATTAATAAAATAGCCTAAAGCAGTTAGCTTTTATGTCAAATTACAAAAAAAACTAGATAATAAGGATGACATACAAAAAGAAGCACACTTCAGTAAAAAATGGCTAACGAAGTGACAATGCATGGATTTTAAAGTCAAAATGGTAAGAAAAGATAGGGAAAATAGGTGCAAAAGAATGCCAATCTTGTGTCCTAACATCTCCCCCCAACTTAGACATCTTGATGTCCTAATGCGGACCTTTATAACTAGTTTCTTATATGCTATGAATGGAACTTTGAAAAATCATATGCCCCTATTGTATCTTTGTTGGGTTCTCTATAAACTCGAGAGATAAATAATTCCATTTTCCACAATTTATTATCTACCTGGGACATGTGTTGTTGCTTGTAGACAGGAAGCAAAATAAATGGAAACATGAGCCTGAGTCCATACCAACCATCCCCACTTTTCTTGATACAATGTACATACTTAGGTACCCTAGAAAGTGCATGTACAAAGTTTTGAAAATAGTAGGGGTCCTCATTCCTCAATTTCTCCCTATAGGATTTCCATCTTAGCCTACTCCCTTCCAACACATTTTGTTTCGACACCCTGAGACTCTTGAAACAACACTCTAGGATCCTGCTCCTTGTTGAGAAATGTACGGAATTAGGATTAGGAGATTTCTCTTTGATGATAACTACTTGTGAATGATTTTTAACTTCTTTAGATTAGAATATTTTCTTTAGTTATAATATTATAGTATTCTTCATCATCAAACAACAAACAAAGCATAAACAATAAATAGATAAGAGACACATAATGTAGGCGATCATACAGGTCCGAAACCTCGCCAAACTTAGAGGAAAACCTAAAACGAATTCGACTTCAATTGATGAATACCAAGACCGAGACCCTTGACACAACAACCTCTCCAAGACCAAGTTACAAGATCCTTCTTCACTGATTCTTCTTCTTGCCCAAGTCAACACAAATCAAACTGCCTTCATGTACTACAATTCTTGTCTACTCTGATATTTTAGTTCCTTTCCACATACCTGCAATTTGTACCTCTACAATTTCATACGTGGGAGGTGAGGGAGAGAGTTTGGGGATGATTACCTCCTTTATTTTACTTGAACATTTATCTTGGTGATCTCAGCTAGAAAGAGAGCTGGAATGGAGACCCTTTCGATGACTTTCCAAAGGACTGATATGTTATTGTTGCACAAACCCTATATTTTGCCACACGTGCAAGGAGATTAACCCAAAAGCAGTGCCAAATATCTTCGTTCTTCTTCTCTTCCTTCTTGCTAGTTATGAAGTTGTTCTTCTTGTGATTTCAATGCTTCTTATCTTATCTTGGATGCCTGACCACTTTTTTTCCTAGGTGAGGCCGAGCTTCCCTATATGTAGTGGTTTGTTCATCAAAAAAAGCTGACTTGAACTAGTGCCTAGGCCGACATGTCCTTCTCGAGTCATCTTAATTCCCTTTTGTAGGCCTACTTCAAGGAGAGTTTGTGACATGGCCTTGGAGGGTTAATGACTCAAATAATTTCTCTTTTTACAATGTATAATATGCCCAAATAGGTCTTCAATCTTTGACTTTGACTCATTAGACTTTATGACATGATGACCAACCTTAAAGGCTCGCAATGGGAGCCTTAACTATAAAATAAAATTCCTTGAGCATGAAACCCATGACTCAAGCATTACAAAAAAAAAATATTATTTTATTCTTTACATCAATTACATAAAATCATGATTACACATGTCATTATGAAGATCGAACCTAGTTACACTTTTCAACACTCCCTCTTAACTAGGGAGTCGTTCATAATCCATACAAGGTACTTTGACATTCTCAATCTGAAAATTTTTCATAAGAAGAGCCAGATTGGTAACCCATCTATATAACATCATATCATCCAGCATTGTCACATAGAAAGGACTTGACTAACAACTTTATCTCTCCACAAGATTAGAGATCAACGTTGGCAAGATCAATTATGTATAGACACCCTCATCATTGTTTCTCTCGGAACATACCCTACCAAGGTTCTCAAAGTATGTTGCAACAAGAACCTTGGATTCCCAGTCCTCAAAGAATATTGGTCCTCTACGACTACTCTTATATTGGATTCCCTAATTCATCCTTAAAGAGTATCGGATCCCAAATTGTTTACCCAATTCTCCATTTTGTCTTCCCAAGTGAAGACAAGAATGATGTGTCTATCTCTCCCTCTCAACTTAGGGAGCACATATCCATTCCATTAAAAGAATGTACCTGTTATCACTGGGATAGAAAGGGTTGGGCTATGTCAACCTTCAACCCAACGTAACTATCTCAAACAAAATTTTGATTGGAAGTTAGCCCTTCCAATCTTAGAGGGCTCTGTCAATATACTTAAAAAATTGGCTATGATAAGCTCAAAAATACAGATGGCTAACTCTATGTTTCGTGTGATTTTTCAGGTGAAAGAGTGCGAGGACAACCACCATTGGGCATGGATTCAATTAAATAAAACCAAATACAAACAACACTGTTTTGTGGAAGCTGAGGCATTTTTGGTTTACTAATGTGAATATGGACATTTACAGTAATCACAGCAAAATTGAAGGAAGTTGGAGCAATATAACATTGAAATCCAAGTAATCAAATAAGCTATGAAAACTGATAACAAGATACGGGAATGATAAGATGGAACATAAACCAAAACTGAATATCAGGTTAAAACAGAGTATTGTTGCAAACTGTATTTTTATTAACTGAAAAATATACAAAATGTGGTCTTCTCACATCTTTGATCCCCCTTTTCAAAGTCAAGAAACCACACATTTACAGAGTGAGATATCCTTTACAAAATCTCCCACCTGGGCTAGATTTGATCAACAGCTAAGAGATGTAATCTGTTATGACACCAACTCACAAAAAGATAGAAAATATAGATCAATGCCTTAAAACTTAGCCTCTTCAAGGGGGAAACCTCCTTTACATTACACAAATGAACAATTCTTGGATGATTCAAATGACAAAACCTCCTTTCTATAGATAGGAGTCTAAGGAGTCACAATATAACCACGCTGACCTAACAATAATAATATAAAGGGACAAAAATAAGAATATAGCGATTCTATGGGGCACAATAATAGCAATATGGGGACAATAGGGGCACAACAATAAAAATAAGGGATACAAGGACAATAGTAATGGGGGAATCTCTAGTATTATAGGGACCTAACATGCTCCCCTACTTCAAAAAAGTGTTGTCCTCAACACTTGAGTAGTTCTAGATGCTTCTGTATAAAATTTTCATCCTCCCATGTGTAATCTTCAACGGGTAAGTTCTTCCACTTGATGAGATACTCTGAAATTGATTGATTTCATAGCTGTTGAGTTCTTGTTTCTTTGACTACTTCAGGTTCCAATATGATTTTCCCTTCCTCATCAAGTTCTGGCAATATTGTTTGAACTGGAATATTGTCACCGATAACCTTCTTTAAGCATGAAACATGGAAAATTGGGTGCACTTGGGAAGCTACAGGAAGCTCCAATTTGTATGTCATAGTACCTATCTTTTGCAACACCTTGTACAGACAATAATACTTTGGTGATAATTTATTATCCTTCTTAGCTTGCTTGAGGGACATTTGTTTATATGGTTGTAGCCATAGGAATATCCAATCACCTACATCAAAACTTATTTCGCTATGATGTTGATCTACTTGCTGTTTCATTCTATTCTATGCCAAGGTGAGGTTATCCTTTAAGAGTTGGATAACTTGTTGCTAATGCTCGATGTGATCTTCCACTACTTGAACCTTAGAATTTTCTCTTAAATATGATGTGATGGATGGTGGATGATATCCATAAAGTGCCATAAATTGGGTCATTTTTGTTGCAGTATGGAAGGAAGTGTTATACCACCATTTAGGTAGAGGCAACCATTTGACCCATTATGCCTATTTATCAGATACAAAGCAATGAAGATATCCTTCCAAACAGCTGTTTACTATCTCAGTTTGCCCATCAGATTGAGGATGATAAAATGAGCTATGAGCTAGCTGAGTATCGAGACAAGAAAATAATTCTGTCCAAAAATTTCCAGTGAAAATGGGATCTCTGTCATTTACAATAATCTTTGGGTTTCCATGTAGCTTTTGAATTGTTTCGATAAATGCAGAAGAAACTGTACTCGCATTAAATGGATGAGATAATGCACAAAAGTGTGCATACTTGGTAAGCTTGTCAACTACCACCATGATAACACTCCTTCTTTCGGACTTGGGTAAACTTGTGATAAATTCCATTGAAAATTCCTCCCAACGTTGGCTTGGAATGGATAAAGGTCGTAATAGTCCTAGGGTATTAATTGTTTCAACTTTATTTTGTTGGAAAACCAAACATTCCGCCACAAACTTTTGAATATTTGATTTAAGGCCATCCCAAAAAAAATTCTTCTTAACCCTATGGTAGGTTTTTAGAAATCTTGAGTGCCCTCCTAACGAAGAGGTGTGCAATTCCCTAAGAATCTTTTATTTGAGTTGGTAATTCTTACATAGGTATAACCGATCCTTGTACCATAACAAATCATTTTTCCAACTAAATGTATCAGATGTACTAGGATCTTATTGTATCTTTTGAATCAGTGCCCACACTTCCTTGTCATTCTTCCATTCATCCCTTGCTTCATTTATCCAATCTAGTTGGATAATAAAAATGACGCAAAGAAATGCTTCCACATCCTCATCCTTTCTTGAGAGTGCATCTGCCACAACATTTTGCTTCCCTTTTCTTGTAGATGATTTCAAAGTCATAACCCAACATCTTTCTGACCAATTTTTTGTTGCTCTTCTGAATATAATATTTGTTCTAAAAGGTATTTAAGACTATCATGATCTGTTTTTACCTTGAAGTGTCTTCCCATTAGGTAGGGTCACCATTTCTTAAGTGCATGTAGTATTGCCAACATTTCCTTCTCCTAAATAGCTTTGTGTAAATACTTTCCTTTGATTGGACGATTTTTGAAAGCAATGGGTCTTTATTCTTGCATTAAAATAGCACCAAATCCATTTCTTGAGGCATCACATTCCACAATTAAGGTTTTTGTGAAGTCTGGTGTAGCTAAGACTGCTGCTTGGCACATTGCTTCTTTAAGATGTTCAAAGGTCTTCGTTGCTTCTGGAGTCCATGAAAATGCATCTTTCTTCAATAACGTTGTTAGAGGTGCTGCTATCCTCCCGTAATTATTAACAAACTTGCGATAATACCCTGTCAACCCGAGAAATCCTCATAGATGCTTTATGGATGTGGGGATTTTCCATTCTTTAATGGCTTTAATTTTTCTAGGGTCTACCTTAATACCTTCATGAGATACAATATGACCTAGATATTCCACCTCTTGTATTCCAAAGAAACATTTGGAGATTTTTGCATATAATTGTTTCTCCTCCAATAGTTTGAGCACAAATTTTCTAAGGAAGGGTTTGAAAATGGAATTCATCAAACCTTGAAATGTAGAATGTGCATTAGTAAGGCCAAAAGGCATGACCAAAAATTCATAATGACCCTCATGAGTTCTAAATGTTGTTTTTGGAATGTCTCCAGTCTCCATTCTGATTTGATGATATCCTAAATGAAGATCCAACTTGGTGAAGTAAATTAATCCATGCAATTCATCCAATAATTCATCAATGATAGAAATGGGAAGTTTATCTTTAATAGTGAGCTTGTTGACCTCCCTATAATCTAGACACATGTGCCATGATCCATCCTTCTTGTGAACCAATACTACTGGAGCAGAGAAAGAACATTGACTAGGTTGAATTATACCAGCCTCTAGCATTTCTGCAACCATACGTTCAATTTCAATCTTTTGGGCATAGGGATATTTGTATGGCCTGATGTTTGGAGAAACACTTCCTGGAATCAAATTAATAGCATGACCATGATCACGAATAGGTGGGATACCTTTGGGAGTCTCAAATACCTTGGAATGATTGTCCAATACTTTTTGGATATTTGGAGAAATAGATGATTTCTATGTGGGAACCTCTAGCGAACATAATTGTGCAATTACACCTCATTGTTCCTTCTTTAGAAGCTTTGTCATACCGTTAGAGCTGATTATCTTTCCCGGTTTCCCTGTAATACCCCTTATTTCAACTTCCTTTCCTTCCACACAAAATTTCATGAAAAGATTTTGAAATTTAAAAGCTATTGTACCCAAGGATTTAGCCATTGGACTCCTAGTACAACATCAACACCACCCATTGGAATGGAAAGCATTGGGCTATTCAATACATCTTCTCCCATGGATAGCTTGATATTATGGCACTTT
>APFE030788010.1:55536-86284 GCA_000404065.3 Pinus taeda
CTATTGTTATTTTTGTGGCTTTATATTATTATTGTTAGGTCGGCTGGGTTATATTGTGACTCCTTAGATTCCTATATATAGAAAGGAGGTTTTGTCATTTGAACCATTGAAGAATTGTTCATTTATGTAATGTAAAGGAGGTTTCCCCCTCGAAGAGGTTGAATTCTAAGGCGTTCAACTATCTTTTCTATAGTTTTGTGAGTTGGTTTCATAACATTTCATATTAGAGCTTTGGATTTTAGGGTTCTGCTGCTCCAAATAGGTCATCGTCACATTTTCTCTATAACTTTTTTTCTGCGATGTTTCAGAAGTGAAAAAAAAAACAAATTTGAGATGAAATTGTACTGAACCTCGGGTCCAAATTTCAGAGCTTTTTGCGCTATATTTGGGGAGATACGATTTGAGAAAGTTGGTATGGTTGCAGACTCCTGAATTACATTCCAAACAGGTGACCTGGGAAAAATTGTCATAAATTTCTCTCTGAGCATCGGATTGAAATTTTGTAAGAAGGTACAAAAAGAGGATAGACTGTAGTTTCTTGTATATATTTTCAGTGCCAAAGGTTGAAACAATGACACGTGGCACTTCATACAAGTTTGTTCTTCTAGAAAGGTCTACAATCAGGCCATCTTGGGTGATTGTGCATAACTCTTTCTTGGAGAATCCAATTTGGATAAGACTTGTGGCATTGGAAGGAGGACACAGAGGGCTACTACAGGTCACAATTTTAGAACTGGATGATTCGAAATTACAGAGATACATCAGATTCAATATCAAGCTCCTACAAAGTGAAAAAAGGTGTGTAGTTTTTTTTAATTTTTGCATAAGCTTGGTTTGAAAAGTTAGTTTGAAGTCAAAGGGAATAGTGAAGTATTATTATCTATAATTGATGCCCTGATAAAAGAAAATGCAAACACCTAGTAAGCAACCTAAAAGCTCTAGCATGACTCATGAAAAAGAAGACGAAATGCAACATGATATATCAAAATTACTAGACCAAGTGCAACAAGTGTCACTTGCACAAAAAGTAATAGAATCTAAGATGAAAGATGTAGAAGCTAAGATGGCTAGTTTAAAGAAATGCGTAGAAGCTAATATGGATTGTTTAAAGAAAGGCATAGAAGCTAAGATGGATGGCATAGAATCTAAGATGAATGGCATGGGTGCTAAAATGGATGGCATGGACACTAAAATGGATGGCATGGATGATAAGATGGAAGAATTGAATATAAATATGAATAATTTGCTACAAGAAATGGTCACTAATGGTGAAAGGGTAGTAAAGGAAACTCATGATGAGAACAAAAGAAATGTTAATCATGATTCCATAGACTCTAATGTTGATCAAGAAGGCCACCATATTCCAAAAATCGATATGAGGGAAGTTTGAAGGGCAAGGATTCTGGCAACATGGATATACAGATGGAGCAATTTTTCGATCTCAATAATGTGCAAAACACACCAAAAAGGTACATATGAAACCTTATATTTGGAACCAAATCAGTTTGTATGGTATCAATGGCTTTGCTCTTGTAAACAAATTATCACTTGGGCAATTTTTACGGAAGAATTGACAACACATTATGAGGATACAAAAAGCATCACTTTTTTTAGCCAAGTGATAAGTCTCAAACAAAAGGGTTCAATAATGGAGCACATTGAGGAGTTCCAAAAATTGAACATAAGGGTAAAAAATATTCCAGAGGTGCATGGGATTGATGTGTTCATAGGGACTTTAACAGATAATATCCAACATGATGTTCGCCTTTGGGAACCTGATTCATTAGAGAAGACATTCAGGTTAGCAAGAAAAATGGAAAACAAAATTATGGCAACAAGGAAGCATACCAGTCACAACTATAAAGATGGAAGTGCTGTTACCCCTAGCCTTCCACAACCTATAAGGTTGACACCACAAAAATTGGAAGAAAAAGGAGAAAAAGGGCTTTGTTACAGTTGTGATAGCAAATACACTAAAGGTCATAAGTGTGCTGAGAAGAAATTATTCTACATAGATTGTGAAGAGGAAGAAGAAAAGGAGCAAGAAAGGTCAAAAGAAGAGGATATACTCCATGAACAAAGCCTAGATAAAAAAGAAATGAATCCGACCATATCTTGTAATGCATTGGCTGGAATTACCACTCCTCAAACCATCAAGATAGAAGGACAAATCAAGAAGAAAAAGGTAATAGTGTTGATTGATTCAGGAAGTACCCACAATTTTATTCATTGTAAGGTAGCAAAAGAATTGAATTGCTTCCTATATCCAGCACCAGAGTGTCAAGTGATGGTTGCAAATGGAGGAACAATAAATTTCTCTGGAAATTGCCATAATAACAAGCTATCCATGGGAGAATATGTATTGACTAGCCCAATGCTTTCCATTCCAATGGGAGGTGCTGATGTTTTACTAGGAGTCCAATGGCTACAATCCTTGGGTACAATAGCTTTTAATTTTCAAGAACTTTTTATGAAATTTTCTGTGGAAAGAAAGGAAGTTAAATTAAGGGGTATTATAGGGAAACTGGGAAAGATAATTAGCTCTAACGGTATGACAAAGCTTCTAAAAATGGAACAAAGAAGTGTAATTGCACAATTATGTTCGCTAGATGTTTCCACATCAAAATCATCTATTTCTCCAGATCTCCAAAAAGTCTTGGACAATCATTACAAGGTATTTGAGACTCCCAAAGGTCTCCCACCTATTTTTGATCACGATCATGCTATTCATCTGATTCCAGAAAGTGTTCCTCCAAACATCAGGCCGTACATATATCCCTATGCCCAAAAGAGTGAAATTAAACGTATGGTTGCAGAAATGCTAGAGGCTGGTATAATTCAACCTAGTCAAAGTTCTTTCTCTGCTCCAGTAGTATTGGTGCACAAGAAGGATGGCTCATGGTGCATGTGTCCAGATTATAGGGAATTCAACAAGCTCACTATTAAAGATAAGCTTCCTATTCCTGTCATTGATGAATTACTCGATGAATTGCATGGATCAATTTACTTCACCAAGTTGGATGTTCGTTCAGGATATCATCAAATCAGAATTAAGACTGAAAACATTCCGAAAACAACATTTAGAACTCATGAGGGTCATTATTAATTTTTGGTCATGCCTTTTGGCCTTACCAATGCACCTTCTACATTTCAAGGTTTGATGAATTCCATTTTCAAACCATTTCTTAGAAAATTTGTGTTAGTATTTTTTGATGATATACTAATCTACAACAATTCTTGGAAGGATCATGTTGAACATGTTGACAGGGTACTACAACTATTGGAGGAGAAACAATTATATGCAAAAACATCCAAATGTTTCTTTGGAGTACAAGAGGTGGAATATTTGGGTCATATTGTATCTCATGAAGGAGTTAAGGTAGACCCTAGCAAAATTAAAGCAATTAAGGAATGGAAAATCCCCACACCCATAAAGCATCTGCGAAGATTTCTTGGGTTGACAGGGTATTACCGCAAGTTTGTTAAGAATTATGGGAGAATAGCAGCACCTCTAACAACATTATTGAAGAAAGATGCCTTTTCATGGACTTCAGAAGCAACAAAGGCCTTCTAACATCTTAAAGAGGCAATGTGCCAAGCACCGGTCTTAGCTATACCGGACTTACGAAAACCTTTATTATGGAATGTGATGCTTCAGGAAATGGAATTGGTGTTGTTTTAATGCAAGATGAAAGACCCATCTCTTTTGAAAGTCATCCAATACAGATCTACATATACGCAATAGAATTCTCTCATATATGGTTAAGGGTTTCCTTCTAAGGAAAAAATCCTACATTAAACATAACTTCTACCTTCAAATATCTGCCTAATGAATGGCCCAGATTGAATACAAAATTGCAACATTTTACAAGGCAATTTTACATTTATTTTAAGCTTCGGGGGCGCTGCTTAAAATAATCACTTTAGGAATTTGGTATCTTCCATCATGGAATTTTCGCTACAAAGTTTCAGACTAGGAAACACATGCTGGACTGTGTACGATGAAGTGGTTGAATAGTTGGGATATAATAAGAGTACATGTGGACAATAGTGCTTTCAAAGTCCATAATTGTTGGTAAACGCCGCGCAGTGAGCTTTCAACGTTTCAAAACTTGTAATGTGTTTTGTTTAGTCTTATCTGGTATATTGTAATTGTACTATTTAAAATATTGTATTTATTGTTAATTAGTAGCAAGTTTAATATATATTGTATTTTAAAAAGCAGTTTAAAAGCAATTAAAGTAGTTAAAAATATTGTTGCACATTAATTTTAGATATTTTGGAACATAATTTACAAAGTTATAAATTAGTTGAGAATATTATTAGAAAAGTAAATTTCGATTTCTTTGCTTATAGAAGTGTTTTTTTATATGATATGACTATTTACATGTCTTAAGTGTCTAATTAGTTTTACTCAACAAATAATAAAAGAGAAAGAAATATCAATTACAGCCATATATTGAGAGATTGAATAACACTAAAAATATAGAAAAAAAAATTCCTACATCATGCAAAGTTATGCCTTCAAAGAGATACGAGAAGAAAAACAATTTAGGATGAATATAGCACTTCATTGACACACGATTCTTACACTCCCATATGCATCTAAATGTTTTTCATTTAACAAGATATTTATCAATGAAATTGAAACATGGATTTTTAGGATACTTGGCCTCCGCAAGAAAACAGGCCTCCACAGGCAAATAGGCCTCCATATACCATTGTAACAATTGAAGCCCAAGCCAAATGCAATCTAGTATAGCCTATCCTATTTGTACATTCTTCCCTTAGGCCACAATTTCATACCATAGGGAATTGCTAGAAGTATTCCCCTATGTTGCATAGTGATGTAATATGGATCCACATGTTAAGTGCTCAAGTATAAGTTATTTTGGAGCTTGTACAAGATAACCTTCCCACCTATATGAATCTAGAAATGTTACAACACAAGCCTATAGTTTGAAATATGGGGATTTACCTTCTTCATTCAAAAAAATATCTTGCCATATATTAAAACTATCGCAAATATTAAAGTTGATAGTTATGAGATCCATTCATGTACACATTTTAGGTCTCTGTGAACACTACACTAAAACAATACTCATGCAACTACATATTATGCAATTAATACTATTATGCCAATGAAAAATTAAACCACGTGTATTTGCTTGATCTATGGTATAGATTTTGTAGAAGTATGCTTTCAGAGTGAGATACAACCAAAAACACACATGTTGAAGCCATTTTTCCTTTTCCAATACCCACAATTACTAGTAAATAATATAGAGCTACTACAAGGATATCCTCCATGTAAATTTTACAATAGTATAAATATTGGATATAGTTCTAGCAATAAATTACAACCTAGTTAGAGATGTATTCTTATGGTGGGATGGATTCTAATGATTAACTTGCAAGGGTGCTTCCAATGGACTTGTTAGAGAGGTAATTTTTCTATCATTCCTATATTACAAACATAATGAATGGTGAGTCCATAAGTAGGCCTACATGCTTACTTCCATTCACGAGCTTGATCAATGATTATATGTACGTTCTTACAATGTCTAGCCCTTATGTACAATAGAGCCAATGATACTTCATTTTACTCTCAAAACATGAATGAAGCAACATAAGAAATATCAAAAATGACAAAAGGAATATAGTTACATCTATGTTTTTGTGCTCCTAGTTAGAAAATAAGATTTGGAGCTAGCTAGAAACCAAAATCTAGAGCTAGAATCACCCTAGCTAAACCTATTTATTAAAACTATATTCCATAATTAACTAAAATTGATATTTTTCTTAGGAATTAGCCCCATAACATCTCAATATTTTCATATCGTGATCACAGTTAATGTGCCACCACCCAAGGCACTATAATAATCACTATCTCACCTTGAAGTAGTTGCAAAAATTTGGTAAAGCTCATATTCCAAGGATGAGGTGTCAAATGTTAAAATGATTTCAAAAATCAAATGAAAACCCTGGTTAAATATTAATTCAATATGTAATGCAAAGAGTGAACATTGTACTATTATCATTTATCGCGATAATAAAAGGTAAAGTCAATAAATCATAAAATATTTAGATCATTAAAATATATAACAATATACAAACTTTAATTATAGGTATAAAAAGAGTTGGAAGAAACGGTAGTACCTACTAGGTGTGAAATCAAAACTCTAAGGTAATTTCAAAAATAGATAGTTGTATTGCCACAACTATGTGAAGAAAAATAAAATTGATGTTGATATTGAAGAAGACATCCACTATGAGATAAAATAATCAAGGGAATTGTAACACCTTCCTCCCATATCTACCCAAGCAACTAGCCAAACGAGGTAAACATGCGACAAGAGGCCACTATGACATGATTCGACCTCCTAAGTCATGTTCAAGCGCAAAGCCCAGGTCACTACCCAGGTCACTACCCAGAATTTCATGATACCTTCAGAATAGTAAAATAACATGGAAATGACAATACTAAAGAAAATACTTGTTTAAGACCTTGATTGGACCCCTACTATCCATGATAGGCATTTCGTCAAACATATCATGAATATGTAAACTACAAGTGTAAATAACATATTTGAGCATAGGGGTCTCACACTTATCTGAGAATCACCATCAAGAACTGATGCCTCAACACATTAACTGTCATTCCATCCATTTGACCATAGACACATTTTTCATTCATATACAAGAAAAAATATGATAAGAGCCATACATAGCTGCTATCATAAAACATATACATAACTAGCATAATAGGGGCACAAATACCCCTAAAATCACAGCCATATAAACCATATATATTATAGTATAATACTCATAGAAATACAAGGAGAAATAACCTTTCATGAATGATGCAAAATCCAAACCCAGGATGGAACTTCCACGTTCCACCCCACTATAGAATGGCTGAGCCAAATATATCTTCGGCCATTCACCCTCATGACATATTCCAAGTATGACTGTGGGATATCATAGAACACATCAATAAAAACTCATCCAGGGTTCCAGAGGCCATCCACTTCAACCCATCAAACAATTATTCCACCTCACGATCGAACATCAAAAAACCATCATCAGATTGGTCTCCATCCAAGCCTTCCAAGGCTTCTAGAGAATTTTTCCAACCAAGTCTTGCAAGACTAGTAACTCAAACCACAACTTATAGAGGGCTTCCAAAGCATTTGTCTAACAAGGGCTTCGCTAAGGAAACATGACAACCAACCAAAACAAATAATGAAAGTAAACCCATAATCACCATGGCTATCCAGGAAATGGCAAGCCTAGGAAATCCATTGTCAACCCTAGCCATCCTCCATGTCAATGAAATATCACAACCAAAAATCCACATGTATATGCCATGCATTCCAAAACTAGTGAAGGAAACATACATGCAACTCGATACCTACAAGAAAATCTGATGTAGCTATTGATCCCAGTACCTTCTTGCACTTTCTTGCTCTTCCTTTGCTTTCTTGCTCCAAAACTCCAAGTATGCCATACCATCCAAGAGTGCTCCAAGAAAACTCTAAGTATCCAAGCGTATGAGAGAGAGAATAGACGATAGCTCCAGCAAAATCTGTCAAAATCTTACCAACTAATCCTCAGAAGCCTTTTTACCAATGAGGACTCTTATTTCTTCATTTTCCAACATTTTCCTTCATTTTCCTCCTCACATGCAACATGTGACATTTCACCTTCCTTTTCTCCTAATTTCCTTTATTTTCATAAAATATTCTAATTAATGCCTCATGCCTTTCCAAACCTTAGCCATTGCCTTTGACAATTTATGTATCCATAATAAACCGAATCAACACCCATTAGGATGTTTCCCCCATATTTCAACTCGGAATATGTGTCCCATCATCCATGTTATTTCTATATTTTACATGAGTTTTTAACCAAGGTAGTTACAGAACCCTCCCCCTTGGGGGAACACCGTCCTTGGTGTTCAATGACACCTATAACCAAAAATACCACTGAAAACAAAAAATACTACCCATGTAGCTTTATAATGCATCTCATTCCAATATTTACAATGACCATCTGTTAAAAAAGGACAAACATAAGGTTTACTAGAGATTTATAACACAACTGATTATGGTATTTACAATAATAATCACATATACAGACACATTTTATTCAACTAGAAAATAACCATACTGTCTGTGGAGATTTATAAACCATCTTGATACAGTATTTACAATAATATATACATATACACATTTTATCAACTAGCAAATAAAAGGATGTGATACTTGTATCAATAAACAAGACAATCTAGAGGCTCACACCTCCACCCTCAAAAGTAGTACCAAAATTCACCTCCTTTCTAGGAATTCCAGAATCCTATGTTAGAGTCAAAGTTGAATCCAATGTCTAGTGCTACAATGTTGTGCCACTTGTCCTCTCGATGAACAATTACTATCTCATTGTTCCAGGGCGCACTCCTAATGTGCATCTGATTCCATCTAGAAATCCTAATGACCAAAACAAATATATTCACAACCTTCCCTTCTCTGCTACATAGCCCCTCAGGAAATCCAGTCACCCCTTTCCATACAGTCGCTCACCTTCCAAGTTCCCCGAAATCCACTATCCCGGAAGATCCATCCCTTGGGAAGGCTTCCTCGCATCAAAAGATACAACAATCAAGGAATATACCTGCCTCAAAACCATCATACTAGTCATATGATGCTCATGGAAATCAATGGACACAATTGGCTACTAGTATTCCACAATGGCTATGGTCTTGAAGTTATTTACCAGCATACTACTACCTATTCTGATTTCCTTTGTTGTTGCTGCCAATTCTTGCAATCGATTTCAACCACTCAACTAGGCATGTTCACGCATTCTTGTACCAAGCACATAATTTCCATTAGATTTAAAATAAATTGAAAAAAATTGACATCATACCTCATTGGTAGCTCGTAAATAAGGTACACTTGCAATCTTGTTTACTTCCTGTCACAACAAGTCAAACTAACTGTTTGATCAAAACATCATGTATAAATATATCCCATTTGCTTAGCTCAAAACACAACCATCATAGATCAACATCATAAATCACATGTAACCATTATAAACCAGAATCATAGATCACCTATAATCATCATAGAACATAATCATAGATCACATGCACATTAAAACTAAATAAAATGTTGATACTTATCCTTTCATCAATCCTTCACTTCCACCTTCATCCTTATTTCATATGCACTATGGATTAGTTGTCGCACCGGACAAACACCAAGTGCCTTCTCCACAACCATGTGCACACACACATGGTGTACATCCCACACATAAAGCCACATATGGCATACCACACTATGAAATACATGCATCTACACCTGACATACAACACATACACCTACATCCAGTGTACAACACAATGGAATACATTCGCCTAGACTCGGTGTACAACACAACACAACACAACAACTATACATACACAATGTACATCACAAGACATGCATCCACACACAACGTGTGACACCACAAATGCATACACATAAACATAATATACAACACAACTCATACATCTATATATGATGTACAACACCACACAATACATGTAACTACAACTGGCATACAACACAACGAGTATGCATGTTAGGATACCACAACTACACAATGCACATGCATAGTACTACATGACTGCAACACATCATGTACGACATGCACATAAGTCCACACATACACCAGTACCATATGTACAACATGTCCATAGTACCATTTGTACACTGCACCACTTGCACAACGTGTATAAAATACCACATGTACATAGTACCACATGCACAACATGTACATGACAATACATGTATACAACACCACATGCATGACATCTACACAACACTATGTACACATAGCGCCACTTGTACAACATGTACATAGCACTACATGCACACATCAGCAATTGTACAATCATGCACACAACACCATATGTACCTAGACACCACTTGTATAACATGCACATAACAAAACAGGTACTTAGCACTGCATATCCAACATGTACACAACATCATCGGTACACAACACTACATATTCAACCTGCACATAGCACCATCTATACCCAACACTAGATATGCAATATTCACACAACACTATTTATATCATCTTGTACATAACATTGCATAAACAACATGTACATATACTATATATGCACAACACCGCATGCACACAATAACACATATGCAACATGTACAATATATACAACATATGCACAACAATAGTACCACACATCCCCAAAACCACACTATCAATATCAAGAAACCTTGCTTCCAATGTCTTATCCATGCTTGCCCCAAAATGCCACAGATCACACTGCTTTCATTCTACTAATGTATCCCTCAGTATAGTGTGTCCATAACATAGACATAATCTACTCACATAATATCAACTCATAAAGACATGAAACTGACCTCATAGATTTGCCAGGGCTATTCTTCCCAATTGATTCCTCATAAACTAGGAACCTCTTCATGTCATTCACATGCATAAGCAATCATTCCTTCACAAGAATGATTCCTGATGACCTTGTTAGGTAATGACATAGATACATGGATACTTACATACATATATATAAACATTAGCATAAAAAAAACATGGTCCTGTCAGACAATGATATACATACATACATACATACATACATACATGTATACATATAAACATCAGCATAATCATGATCATACCATAATTAAAAGATTACATTGTCAGGGTTAAAAATAATCCCTTTATGCGTGCAACACATGCGCAATATCAAGAAAAAAAGTTCCCAATATAGCCAAGGCATATGACACCTCCAATACATTCAACTAACCCTTCTTGATTACCTTTCCCATGAGTCTTCTATCATCATCCATTTACCACAATGGACCCAACTAGTCCAACCGACTGCCACAATCTTAGCTTTCGCTACACTTACTCATGCATCGAGCTTCATCTAAATCTTACATTACCTTTAAGGTACCACACAACTCTCCTTGAGCTCCATTAACTTTCCTCTTTCTCAACCAATTTCGAAGACTCAAAACTTAAGCACAATAAA
Organism: Pinus taeda; assembly: GCA_000404065.3. Lineage (NCBI taxonomy): Eukaryota > Viridiplantae > Streptophyta > Pinopsida > Pinales > Pinaceae > Pinus > Pinus taeda. Next base: position 66,596 of record APFE030788010.1, read on the forward strand.
CAAACAAAAGAAAACCATGAAAACCAATAACAATACGATTCCGCAAACCAAGTGGTATGGTCATACACTAGAAATAAACAAAGGCATCAATCAAGCACAAAAAATAATAAGAGATCAAAAGCACAATACTAACAACAAACAACACGACTTAATCCCCATGGTTCTGAATGCTTACAAGGAAAGCTCAACCCAAGCCTTCTTCAAGATTTCATTGCAGTTTCTCTTGCCATGTAAATCCCTACATCATACTGTCATAAACACATAATGTTAGTGCATAACCAACATAACAATACACTAGTTACCTTACTTTGCTATGGAAAGCATGTTTCTTGCAACTAAACACATCCATGCCATCTCTCAAGGGACTCCAATTCCTTTGACAAATCCACCTGTAACTAGAGACTGGTTAATATTCCTATCAAGTACATGTTTATGAATATAGCACATGTCCACACAATGTCAAAAAAGATTAAGGTTAAGAAGACTTCTTCCATGCAAAGCACTCATTTGTCTGGAATTAGGGTTTCCCAAACACAGCTAAGGAATTCTTGTCCAATTCCTTCATTTTACCTTTTTACGTTGTTATAATTGAAACTTACTATGTACTTCTACATCACCCAATTGTTAGTTATATAAACATATCAACTATTGCCTTGTCATGCTAATACCAAGCATGTTTCCTACAACTACTCACACATGTCAACCATATGTTCCAAATATCAGGACAATCATATCTATCAATTTGAAATCAACTTGTACAAACAATCATGTCATAACCCATAGTCATTAAACATAATGCTACAACTGTCAGCTACATTCAAGTGTTAGAAAATTATATATTACAAATCAATGGAACACATAAAATATATTGCAGAAACATAAACATAGAAAACACATAAAACAAGAGAGACACATATATACGTGGTTCACCCAATTTGGGCTACGTCCATGGAGAAACAATTAGTCCTTCCTTTCATATTATCTAGCAAAATGAAGAGATACAACCAACAGCAGATCCATTGTAATTCCCTCTATGCTCTTAATCTCCTCTCTCTTCCTCGCTCATAATACAAATCTACATATACACAATAGAATTCCCTCACATATGGTTATGGGTTTCCTTCTAAGGAAAAAAACCATACATTAAACATAACTTCTACCTTCAAATCTCCACCTAATGAATGGCCCAGATTGACTACAAAATTACAACATTTTACAGACATCTATTTTAAGCTTCAGGGGCGCTGCCCCGATCCCCCGCTAGGGGGGGGGGGGGGCTCCAAATAATCGTCCCCCCCCCCCGGCCCCCATGGAGGCATACATTTTATGGGCCATGTTGCCGCCACATTACGAAATGGGGTCCAATGCGGCAATACCTCTGAATAAGGAAGATAGTCAAGCTCCACACCCAACATCAAGTACATATCAATTGTCTCAACACATATGTGTTAGTACAATCATATTAAAACAGGATCATTGGAGCGCATACTCATATTATGAAATTCATCAAACATTCAACCAAGTTGCAAACATACCATGTTAAATAAACCAACTAGACACCAAGCACTCAAATACCAACTAGACATCATACTCAAATATTCAAGAACAAGGTAGATTACTCATACCTAAATATCGTAAGCATAACCAACTTAATAGGCCAATCCAGGTTAACACAATACATATAACATCAAGATATTAATTTAATTACCCTAATCATCAAGCTACTAGCATAAAACATCAATAGAAATGCATACAACCACATGTTATTATCATTCTTGACTATCCGACACGTGCTTATGACTATACTAATGAACTATCATCTATCATGTACATAACTATAACATCAAAAGACATACATAAACGTAATGTACATAACCCTAATGCATACAAAAACCCTTAACTTACTTATGTCCATGCCTAACATGAAAACCTGTGTGATGACATGCTCTTGCCTCGAGATCCAATGTTGCAACTTCACTTTAAGGATCTGCATCTTCGACTCTATCTCAGCCAACACATTAATTAACATCATAACAACCAATAGCACCATGATGACCTAAATTGCATACAATGACTTCCCACGGCATGTTTGACCTACTATTCATGCATAACTATAAATGAGACCATACACACATAACAACTACATATAGACATATAATACATGAGTACAAAACCATATACACATTATTCTAGCTAGAGTCGAGTCATTAATGCAAGACCATATCAACTACACAAACCATAACCTCATGCATGAAAACAATAACCACATTGCGTGTACTTGATCACATGTGAACACTGACATGCATAACAATGCATAATCAACCATACACACATGAAAACATACTCCACGACAACATCTTCAAACTTCACATGGTGACATCACTACAACCATGATCAACACCATGCAAATGCGACAAGCACATCGACAACAAACATAAGGAACACACATGCAATCGACATGAATGCATGACCAACACACAACCCATCCTCCCACATCTACCTAAGCAATCGACTTTCCACAGTAAACATGCGATGAGAGGCCACTATGATATGATTCAACCTCCTAAGTCACGTTAAGGAAGTGGAACAGATTGAAGCACACCATACAAACATTCAACATTAGCCACAGGACACTTAGGAACAAATCCAACACTTCAAATAACTTGCCCTTGGGTCCCACTAAACTTTTGGACAACTTAAGCCTTAGTCGTTGTCATGCTATAGGCATGACATCATCCATAAACTTAAAATCGCTCTCACATGCTTCCCTGCCAGTGTCCAAAGACTAAACTTGTCAATGCTATGCCAACGTCCCTAGGATTTGAGCCACTTTTTCAGGCCCAAAGCCAGGTCACTACCCAGAATTTCATGATACCTTCATACCGGTAAAATAACATGGAAATGATAGTACTAAATCAAATACTTGTTTAAGACCATGACTCAACCGCTACTATCCATGATAGGAATTTCGTCAAACATATCACGAATATGTAAACCATAGGTGTAAATAACATATATGAGCATAGGGGTCTCATACTTATCTGAGATTCACCATGAAGCATTGATGCCTCAACAGATTAACTTCCATTCCATCCATTAGACCATAGATACATTGATCATTCCTATACAAGTAAAAATATGATGAGAGCCATACATAGCTATTGTCATAAAACACATACATCACCAGCATAATAGGGATAGAAATACCCCTAAAATCATAGCCATATAAACCACATATAATCCAGTATAATACTCATATAAATACAAGGAGAAATAACCTTTCATTAATGATGAAAATCCAAACCTAGTATGAGACTTCCACATTCCACACGACAGTAGAATGGCTGAGCCAAATCTCTCTTTAGTCATGCAACCCCATGCCATATTCCAAGCATGAATGTCGGATCTCATAAAACACATCAACCAAAACTCATCCAATACTTCTAGAGGCCATCAACCTCAACCCATCAAACAATGGTTCCACCTCACAGTCGAACATCACACAATCATCATTAGATTGGTCTCCATCCAAGCATTCCACAAATTCTAGAGTATTTGTCCAACCAAAGCTTTCAGGACTAGTAACTCAACCCACAACTTATAGAAGACTTCCATAGCGTTTGTCTAACCAGAGCTTCCAGGACTAGTAATTGAACCCAAGCTAAGGAAACATGAGAACAAACCAAAACAAGCAATAAGAGTAAACCCACAATCACCATGGTTATGTAGGAAATGGAAAGGCTAGGAAATTCACTGTCAATCTCAGCCATCGTCCATGCCAATGATAGATCACAACCAAAAATCCACATGCATATACCATGCATGCCAAAACTATTGAAGGAAACATACATTCAACTCAATACCTGCAAGAAAATCCAATGTAGTTGTTGATCCTCATGCCTTCTTGTGCTTTCCTACTCTTCATTTGCCTTCCTGCTAAAAAAATCCAAGTATGACACACCCTCCAAGAGTGCTCTAAGAAAACTCTAAGTATCCAAGAGTATGAGAGAGAGAGAGAGAATAGAAGAGAGCTCCACCAAAACCTGTCAAAAGTTTACCAACTGAGCCTCAGAAGCCTATTTTTGAATGAGGCCTCTATTTTCTTCATTTTCCATTATTTTCTTTCATTTTCTTCCTCACATTCAATCTGTGACCTTTCAACTTTCTTTTCTACTAACTTCCTTTATTTTCATAAATAATATGCCAATTAATTCATCATGCCTTTCAAACCTTAGCCATTGTGTTTGCCAATTTCCTTAGCCATAATAAACCGAATAAACACCCAATATGATGTTTCACCCACCATTCAGCTTCAAATACATGTCCCATCATATGTGGTATTTATATATTTTACATGAGTTTTTAACTAGGGTTGTTACAAGAATGGTGAGGTGCCCCCCTGATCTCATGATTCAATCCCAGTTTGAGGATAAATGGATTTTTATGATTTCATCATTCAGGTCAAGATGCAATTAGAGCCATAAATGTTAGGGTATTGAGGAGTTACCTAAATTTTCTATAGTATACCCTTTCACACACTTTATTGGATGTCAGGTAGGGAATGATGTTCTTTCCATCACTCCATTAACATGATTTGTTTCTTCTACTACATCATTGACACACCCCTTGGCTATAGAGGGATACTATTAAAATTGATATGGTGATCATAGATAGGGTTATTGGTATTTAACTATATAAATAATTAGGAGTTTTTGTGTCTTGGTGTGTCGAGACTAGATAGTAATAGTATGTCATGTGTAAGAATTTGCTTTTTTGAGGTGTTTCAGTACAAGCTTGTTTCACTAAGAAACTTTGTGATGAAAAATGAAAATTTGGTAGTGTGTTGAGTGGAAATCTACATTGAAAAGTAGGTTTAGTGAATTTTTTAACACATTTTTTAAAATGAGATTTAAAGTTATTTTTGTTATATTTTCCTTTTTTCCTTTTAAACACTCTAAGTGATTGATAAATTTCAAATATACCATTATAAAAATATTTTATATAATATAACTATAATTTATATACAAAAGAATAAACAGTTTAACTATAAAGTTATTTTATATATAAAAATTTATATGTTTTTTACACTATACAAGTTTCACATATACAAGTATAAAAGTATCACATCTTAAAATATTATAAAGCCAAATTATGCTCTGAAACCAATACTTGAAACTAAATTATGACCATATATCTCTAAAATCAAACAACAATTTTCTGATATGCATGCACTGCTTGCATGAAAGCCACATGTCATAAACCAAACTAAACTCAAGTAAACGAACCTAACTTTTCTTTCAATGTCAAACAAGAGTTTGAATTGCCATTAAGATTTTGAAATTGTTCTTCCTTCTTGTGTATCCTCCTACACCCTTAGTCATTTACATCATAGCCCAAACATATAAATTACAGTTGCAGTTGCCAACCGCAACGTTATACTTTCACTAATCTCATGTTTCAATAATTGTGGAAGCTCATGTTGCAGATGCAGTTCCAAGAGTTTAAATATAAGACAAACGCTATATTAATTCAAATAAATCGGCATCTAGCCAGAGAACAAGGATGACAGAGTCAGCTATGTAAGGACAAAAAAATTGAAATGGGTGTGGAGGGAACAACTCTTTTAGGTGCATGTACAAACCACTATGCCAACCTTGTTACTAAAACATATGTGGAGATGGAAGTTGAGTTAACAATGCTCTTTTGTCTAGTTTTTTTTTTTTTTTTCCTTAACGACATTCTATATTTGTTAGTGACACAAAGAAATTTTCATTCCCATGGAGATGGGATGCCATATTAGAGGAGAGACATGAACACAAGTTGTTTTCACTTATTATTTTGTGCAGAGAGAAATAGTGCACTTAAGTAGGAAGTGTTAGAAAATGTAACTAGGTTCCATTTTCATAATTTTCATTGTACTTATGTCATTATATATTTTATGTAAAATGAAAAAGAAGAAAAAGAATTATTATTTTTCAAGCATGGGTTTCATGCTCAAGTCAAATTGTTATTTAGGTCAAGCATATTGTTCATGCTTTTAGGGTTTATTGAATCAAAATAATATTTGTCATGAGTCAATTTATGGTATGAGAGCTAAGTCTCATTTGGTATTTTGAAAGAGAAAGCAAAAGAATTTTATTTGAGTCAAAATTGTCAATTTTGTCCTAAGATCAAGTCATCTTCGCCCTGACAAGTTGTACCTATAAGGGACCCATTCGACCTCCTGGATGTATATAAATAGAGGATATTTTGACCTCATATGGAGAAAAAAATCACGTTTAATTTGCTAAGAAGTGAGAGAAATCCAACTAAAAACAAGAGAAGAAGAGTTGAATTCAAAGGAGAGAGAGTGAGGGTAAAACGAGAGGATCTTCCCTAAAATCTGCCACATGTGAAAAAATTTAAGAAATTACAAGGAATAAAAATTTCAAATCTAGTTACAGGGGCCAAAAATCTAATGTTTGAGCAAGTTTGGAGAGCTTTAACTATTGTTGACTTGATTTTACTTTGACTTGTTGGAAGAGCTTGAAAGGAGGGTTGACTTGGGTATTGTAGGAGGTCTTGGTCTTGGATTTCTCACTTTGATTTGATTTTATAAGAAGAGAATATTTGACCGGGTTTCCCCCTTATGGGATTTTTCAGTGGCTTGGAGCCTATATCTTGTGTTCATTTTCTTTTTCTGATCTTCTTGGTTAATGGTTTTGGTCATTGTTTCATGAAAAAAACATAATAAAAGTAACAGAAAGCCAACATAACTTCACAAGAAATTATCAAGTAAAGAGAAATCACCATAATCACTGCCTTATTGATTTCTAAACATGGTATCAGAGCTAAAGACGCAACTTTAAAATCACTCCTGTTGGAATAATTTAAAAATATTCATCATAAATAATTTAATTTGGAAGACATCATTTTCTAAGGACACATAGGGGCATAGTGGCATAAGGAAAGAATACTGCTACATTACCTATCCATTTCTCTACCATTAAAAGATATTGATTAATCATCATCATTTTGAAAAATATCAATTACTCTCTCCTGGAAGCTAGACTTTGGCATAGTAGACTTTGGTGAACGTCCTCGTCATAGCAGGCACCCTAATTCATACCTCGCTCTACCAGGCATAGCTTTAACTTTGTAGCTATTGAAAATGTCCCTTACTAGTTCCCCAAATTTGAAGATTGTAGATTTAGAAAAGAATTTTATTTTGTGAGTAGAGGTATGTGTTCAAGGACTCAGTGTACTTATACTGCAAGACAAGTGTTTAATTTTATATGAGTTAAGAAAATTGAAAGAACATGAAAAACCCTATGTTACACATTATTTGGAACTTGATACAATAATACATGCTTTAAAAAATATTAAGGCATTATCCAAAGTAAGAAATTTGAACTTAGAATATCAGGATAGCCTCAAGTATTTATTTTAGTAACCAAGCTTAAATGCCAAGCAACCTATATGATTGAAATTTTAGTGTAAATTTGATTTTGATATCAAACACATACAAAGAAAAGAAAATATTTAGTTGATGTATATAGTAGGAAAATGTGATATTGATTCCCTTGTTAAAGATTAATATTGTATCTAAGTTAAATATCAATTACAGCTAGAGAAATCATAAAAGCTAAATAAAGGTTATCAATTAGACAATTATGACATTCATATTTATAAAAACATAATGTACATTCCTATTTTTTTAAATTTGAGAAGAATTGTGACGGATGAAATACATAAGATATTATAAACATCCAAGTTACTAGAAAACAAAACTTGTAGTAATAAAGTAATACTTTCAATAGGAGATGAAGGATGTCATTGAATATAGTGCTAAATGTATGAAATATTAACAATTTAAGGTTGAACATTAACATCTAGCTAACTTATTGCAACCATTACTAATTCAAAATGGAAATGATTGGTAGTAACTATGGATTTTATCATAAGGTTTCCAACAAATAAGAAACATATTCTTCGTTAATTATTGTGGATATTCCACTAGAAAAATTCCTCTTAACAAATCTTACAATTTAAAATATTTTATTATGCAGTTAATTATCCTAAATATTATTTTTGTTTATTGTTGTAGTGCTAAAATTTATGTAAATAACTAAAGCTAAAATGAAAGAAAAAGTAAATGAACACACCACCAACAAAAATTAACACAAATTGTGACAAAGGAAACTTAATACAAGAGAACCCAACTAGAAGGCGAGTCTTTTTCTAATTTATGAAATTCAAGTAAAAATCAATGGGCACTCACTATAGAGTTTCCATGGATGTTATGGCCTAGAAGAATGCTATATAATCTTCTACCTCCTCTATTATGCTTTAATATCCCACTCATATATGCTCCTCTCAACTATGGAACAATAATAATTCCAAAATAATGAAACCCATTCTCTTCCTAGTTATCAATGTTTCACATATCTTAATAATTTTCTAAGGTTAGGTTTAGATTTTTACATGCATCAACCCTCAATTAGCGTTAAGGTTTTAGACCCTCTAAAATTTTCTTTAAATTCAACACATTAATGACCATAGTTGGTACCATGGTGATCAACGAGGTAGGTAAACTTATGGGAGGTATAGCTTGGGCATATGAACAATAATTGAGGTGATTTTTGCACTATTGGAAAATTTTGTTGTGTGTAGAATAATGTTGATTGGTCATGAGCAAAACTCATAAATTTTTACCCAAAAAAATGGTATTTATTGCCTCAAATAGGCTCTAGAAGTTTACAACCACCAAATCACCAAATTAGAACATACCCTTTTTTTTTCAGCTCAAGAAATCATGTTTGGAGCAGCTCTATGATGAACATAGTCCTACCCTGGATTAGGCCACAAGACCTATGGGACCAAACCTACCCACCCAATTGTTAGACCATAACTGCGGGACTCAAATTAGTACATGGCTACAAGTGAATTCTTCAATTGTTTCCACCCATAAAGTACCAAGATATATGGAAAATTATATAATGATCCATTCCATATTAGCTTGATTACACTATGGTTGTAGTGCATAAATTATCCAAAGAAACACATTTTATTATTATTAAACCCACTCATAGTTCTAATGATGTTGTAAGGAAATTCATGAGGGAATATTCATATTGCATGGGTTAGTTAAGGAAAAATGACAAAATATGAAAGACTAAATCAAGTTATCAAAGACATGGTTCACATATATGTGATGGACAAACCATCTATGTAGGAGGATTATATGCCCCTAGTAGAGTTTGCATATAACAATGGGAACTAGGCATCATTGAAAATGAGTTCATTGAAGCTTAATATGGTAGAATGTGTAGGGAATTAACCATATGGAGAATCTAATAACTAGAATTATGCTTGGATAAAAAATCTTCAAAGAAATGGAGTAGGAAATTTCTAGAAATGCTTGGAGATTGAAGGAAACCCAATATAAGCAGAAAAACTATACACATGAAAATAGGGTGTATGAAATTTTTTGAGATGAGAGATCTGCAAGTGAGGCCAAGGGATAGTTCCTTGTTTCTTTGATGTTGTTCCAATCAAGCACCAACATATTGTGGTCCATTTAAGTTCTTGATAGGATAAGGTTAGATGCATATTAACTTCCATTATCTACTCACAATAGAGCTCACAATGTTTTCAGTTTTTCCTTGCTTAAGAAATAAGTACTTGATCATAACGATATGATTGATTGTGATGTGATACAAGTGGAACCAAAAGGAATGTTTCAAATAGATCCATTGTGCATCTTCCATATGAGTGCAATATTTCTTTCAAATTGTGTCACTGGATAAAGTGCAATGGAAATAATTTGGTGATGATAAGGCTACACGGGAGTTGGAGGATGCCACGAAGGGGACATACCCATTCTGCTTTAGGTTTTGAATAAGCGCCAAGGTTAATGATATGCTCGGGGGGTGGATTATAACACTCTAGTTACAAGCTCTAGCATGTATTCACTTAAATAATGTAAATATTGTAAATATACAAGTATTGATTCCTAATATGGGGCTTAAGGACAAGGATTTCCTAGTGAATGCCTAGGCATGTATGATGAAAATATGCATATATGTACCATTTGTTGGACATTCCAAGGTATAATCAATCTATGTAGATATTAATGGTTATAAAACCCTATTTTTTATCCGTAGATTAGTAATGTGTAATTGTATATATTATGAATGGCTAAGAGACAAGAGATGAAATATGTAAACATTGTGCATGGAAAATAATAAAACGAGATATGTCACCATCCACAATACAAGTATAGATTTAGTTATGCAAACCTATTCAAGGGATCCACGTGAAAATCCACAAGCCTATGATCTCAAGTCATTTGCTAAATTACTTTTCATTACCATATGATCCCCATTTCACTCAATTAAACCAATCATTGGATGCATGTGTCAGGTTAGTAAAGAGGCGTCTCATCTAGTTATGGAAGCTTTGGGATAAGTACACTCATGTAAGAGGTGGGTGATAGAGCCAATGATTCGTAAAATTCCATGGATATTCCATTAGATGGTTCATTCTAACAAATCTAATAATATTATACTTAAAATCTAAGATCTACACTATGAGGACTAACTCTTCTGTCGATTTCTAAATTTGTTAATTTCTTTGTTATGCTTATCCATTCAATAGATAAAATATGCATAAAATAGACAACAACAAAATAAAACTCACAGACCATAATGAACGCTAGATATGTCCTAGGAAACCTTCCTAGGAGAGAGCTTAGCTAGAAGGTGAGACTATTATGTCTCGCTTTCTCTAAATAGAAATGAATGCAAGTGCAAAGAAGTGAATAATATTTCATGTGGGTTGCTAGAGTATACAAAGCCTCTCTCTCTCTCTCTCTCCCCACTCTTAGCTACTCTACTCATCTATGGAATGAAATGTACTTGAATATAATGAAACCTTATTTTCTCCTAGTGGACCAAATACTGATATCCTATTAATTCTTATGTTTGAATCCTTCAAATCTTAATTAGAGTTACAATATGGAATATTATTCGGTATTCTTCATCATTATCATTTTTCTATCCCTTTTCCATGAATAATTAGGAATGGCAGAGCATCCTCTCAAATCATGGTGGTCCAAATAAGAAGGTAAACTATCGGGTGGCATAACATTTACATACAAACATAGATTTAGGTGCTTCTTACATCATTGGAAGGATGCATGCGTGTAGAATAGTGGTAGGGGTTGTATGGTTAAGAAAAAAAACCTAACCCCAAAAAACACTATTTGGTTCCTTGAACTTATTTCAAAAGGTTTCAAACCCCAATTTGCCAAATTGGGACCCACTAGTAAAATTGGTCATGTGAGTTGATTGTTCCAGTTTTTGAACTCCAAAGGCATCAATATGGATGAAAAATAATATAATTATTTAATCCATACCAATCAAGCCACTTAGTCATAATAACATCAATTGAGTACAATCAACCCCGATGAGAGTGAGAGTTTAGCAATCATCTATGGGAAAAGGAAAATTAATGTGAGAAGATAGGAAATTTTTACAAGGATATGTATGGAGTTATGGAAGCAGTAAGAAGTCAGGAAAATAGTGTGGAGTGTTGGATAGACTAGAAAGTGATGACAATTTGTTGGGCATAGTTTGTTGAAGTTGGTAATTAAACTAGGAACATGATAGTATGCCTATAAGGATTTCTAACAAAAAAAATCGCCTAGGAGCCTTCATAAAGGCTATGTAAACTCCTATAACAACTAGTTGTCCTGGAGCCTTGAGATGATAAATTCATGTTCAGTTTAATGCTAGAGGCATGAAGAGGATGGAAATTGTCTAAGGAATTGTAATGTACAGAAAGAAATCTCATCCCTAGTTTGTGTAGGCTAATATGGAATAGAGTTGGGCAATTGGAATTGGTGTAGGAGTTATGGCACTATGTTTTTATTGGGTATTAGGTTGTGAGAGTGGACAATAGACACCGATAGGAGCTTGTCTATCCCGGTGGACTCATAATCTATGCTCAACAGTGACTTACCGTTGAGATAAATAGAACAACAAAGTTTGTGGTTGGACAGTTGTGTAAATTGTTTAAAAGATAAGTGTGTATTATTGTGCATGATCTATAATTTGAATGCTATGTTGAATTGATTAAATGAAATGTTTAATTTATGTTGTATATGGATCATTGTTGTTATAGTGTGTATGTAATTCTATTTCATTCATGATTATGAAATTTATTGTTATTTGCATAAACTTTTGTAGTATATTGTGCTCATGCATTTAAAGAATTATGGAATCAAACATTGTTTTTAATAAGGAGTTGGGTGTGTTAAAATGTTGGGATTTAATATAATGATTCAAGATGTGTAAAGCATCTAATAGTTGCGATTCTAATAGAGAAGAAGAGGAAATGGGGCCTGTGGAAAAATATATATATATATATATTATATATATATATAAAAAATTTTTATTCCAAACTTGAAACTTGAAGCTTTATATTTAAATAACTTTAATTTTTTGTAGTTTATTATATAATTATCATTTAAAAAACTTTTTTATGAACTTTTTAAAAATCTATCTACAAATAATTATTTTCAAGTATATATTACTTTCTACATCTTATATGTAATTATCATTTTCCAAAACATTTTCCTAATAATTATAATAACCGTTTAAAACCGTTTAAATTATTGATTGATTTTATATATATATAAAACTATGTTTTTTTTTTTTAAAATTTTTGATTTCTTATTTTTAATTTTTTTAATATTAAATTTATAATATAAATATAAATTATAAATAAAAAATTAACGAAACGTAAATATAATATATAGATTTATTGGGTCACCCAGCCACTAACCCGTTTACCAGACTTACCCGTTTACCAGACTTTAGTGGGTCATCCGGCCTCATCTAGTCTTCCGGTCCTCGAAAACTAGGAAGTCACGAGTTCGAAACCCATTAATATTTGTTGTCGTTATTCCAGACACTACCTGGAAGAGCCTGAGCCTGGTATGTTTAACGCAAAGTCATTGCGATGATTTAATACAAGAGACTCTTTGGTTGCATACAGGGAATGGATTATTCATTTGTCATACTATGACAGTGCACGTGTATGTGGAGAATAATTTTTTAGAAGTCAATAATTGGTCGGTTAAGGCGGTGTAGTGTTCTCTTATACTAAGGCTCTCAACCTTTCAAAGATTGTGATGGGTTTGGCATATTTGGTATGTTGTTTCCGTCAGATTTAGAAATTGGTATCTATTTTTAATTATCGTTTGAGTTTATAATTATGGATTGTTTGAATTAAATTTAAAAATAATTATTTATTTTTGTATTTAAAATAAATTAAATAATAACCAAATAAATTAATATTTATATATTATATATTATTAAAAAATTTGAATTTAATAAACTTGGTTTAAGTTTTATAATTTTTTTTTTATTTTTTAAATATGATTTATCATTGTTGCACGAGTGGTTTATCAACTATTTTTTTCAACAAACACCAATCGCCTAAATAATCTCCTCTTTCTTTGAGCCTTTTTTTGATCTTTCCAAAATAGGACACACGCATTTCATAATTTCAATACATCAACACATGGAATCACATCCCATCAACTTTAGCAAGCTTTCCTCAACACTCAACATTCATGCTCATGCACTCCAACCTCATCCTCCCTTCGACGTTCTCTCACACATTATTGTCTGGCATTTTGTTGTTTGAATCCCTCTTACTTCCCTCTCTTTTCGCTTCAGGATCTTTATGCCCCCACAAGACCATTTGTTTCCCCTCCCCTTCACTTCATAGAAGTGGGGAACGTGGGCATCTCCTCTGCCCATCATTGTGATCTAGTTGTCGGGTGATTCCAACCAACACCACTCACTATTTTCCCCTAAAATCATGGCTCTATTGTCTCGCTCTTCATGAGAACTCAATATAAAATTCTTTTATATTATTACAATCATTACAAAATTAGGTGCATACAGAAGGGGTGTTACAAACACCACACCCTTAAAGGGGACATTGTCCTCAATTTTCTCTGTAACTAGAAAGTTAAAAAAAACTATGATCTATATACAACTCTTACATTTTCTTATTCATCAAACAAAAACGGGTATAACATCCTCATTTGTTCTTCGATCTCACAGGTAGCTTCATCAAATCCAAAGTGCTTCCATTACACCTTGACCTGCTCTAGTACTCCATTCTAGAGCACAGTCTGTCTCCGGTCCAGGATGCATAGTTGTTCTGGTTGGAAATATCCCTTAGTTTTCACCTTTATCACAAATGAGTCAACAATGTGATTAGTATCATGTACATACTTCTTAAGTAAGGAAACATAAAAAACATCATGTGCATTCACTATATGTGCCAAGGAAAATCTATAGGCCACTCGAACCACTCTTTCCAACATTTGAAAAGGTCCACAAAATTAGGGTGCCAACTTGGCACAAGGCCCCAATTTCAATGATATCTTCCTCGGTTTGATGTGAAGATATACATGCTATCCCACTTGGAATTCCTTGTACATCCTCTGTTTGAATGCATAATGATTTTTCCTATCTTGGGTTCTGATAGTGACCATTTCTAGAGACAGTTCAAATCAATTTCTTGTGGGTTATCGGCCCACCAAAATTTGTAAACTCTCCACCTAAATTGCATCAAGGAACTCAATATCTAAAAACCGCAAACTCCCTAACACTACAAATTGTTGACGTTGCAAGTCAACCATCCAACTGTGTTGTCTAAACTTCATTGGTGAGAAATTGAGTTTTGTCTTAGAGGTTAGCAGGCCAGGTAGTCAGAGGTCGAACTCCACATTGCATCTCAATTTGTTTATGTGCACAATTGGGTAGGGGATGATTGTTCCACAGATTATTTAGGAATCAAATTAATCGAAGCTCATTAAGTTATAAATTAGGCTAAAATCAAGTAAATTGGTCCCATGCCAACTACTCCTGCACATCAATGAAAGTCTGATGTGTCATAACTGCAAAGGGGTCCTGAACATAATCATCCATCGTTAATGGATCACCGTGGATCCATCTTGTGACCAATGGTGTATCATTATCTACACCAAAATTGTGGCCCTATAAACACCAAACTCTCATTCCTCTCAGCTATGCACATACAAAAATATGCCCACATAGCTTCAACACATATATTGTATGCACATAAGACACATTAGTTTATCTCAATCAAATTTTATTACATGGTAAAGGCACTAAAGCCCTAGCTCTCTACCCGGCGTGGTCTACATTAGATCTAGCCTACCAGTTTCCAACACTAGAACGCTCACATATAAAAAAATACAATATGGTGGATCATCTCATATCCACGATCCTCTCCACAAATTTCTAACTACATGCATGAAAGGTAAAATACATAACAATTGATCAGTGGTTACATAATTTTCGAGGAAAGTTGCATCTCCTCAACCACATTTCCACGTCCTTTCCTTCCAGAAGTTTAAATGTTCAAATTTGATTGGGGGGTTAATGCTCTTGCATTAAACTCCTAAGGTAAAAAATTTATGACCTCCTTGTCATATGCCTTCATTGTTGCATCGTGTTCCTCTTCACTTGGCCTTTATTCTCCACATGTATCATTGAACTTCAACTTGTACTCAGTAGTGAGCTACAACCAAGCCTCCAATGACACCTCACCAAGCTCTCTCCTCTAGATCAGTCTCTTGGCATCATAGGTTCACCTCCACTAGAACCTTGTTGAGCTTCCTCTGCTCCTTTGTTTGTTTCATGCTACTCATTTCCCTCAACAATTCTACCCACAACCGCAACTGTGGAATTTCCACAACAACATCTACCCAATCACATATTGAATTTGTTCACCTTGTTTTGTAGGAAACCTTTCCCTGCTATGATACCACCTGATAACGACCATTTTTGGGGACACTTCAAATCAATTTCTTGTGGGTTATGAGCCCAAGAGGATTTTGGAAATCACCACCTAAATTACAGAAATGAACTCAATCTCTCAAAACTCCAAGCTCCCTAACACTCCAAATTGTTGACGTCGCAAGTCAACCATCCAACCATAGAGTCTAATGTTCATTTCCATGAAATCAAGTTTCGTCTTCTAGGTTGGTAGGCTAGGTAGTTAGATATAAGAATCCACATTACATCTCAATTTGTTTGTGCACTTGACTAGGTCGGGGTTGACTATTCCATGGATTAGTCGAGGATTGGAGCTATCAAAGCTTGTTAAAATGGAAGGATGGCTAAAATCGAGTAAATTGGTCCCACACTGCCTACTCCTACACAACATTCAAAGTATGACATGTGAAGACTACAAAGGGGTCATGAACATAATCGCCCATTGTTAATTGATCACGGTTGATCCATCCTGTTATCAATGATGGATCATTCGCTACACAGTAATTATGGCCCTATATACACCAAAATTTTGTTCCTCTCATCCATGTGCAGACAATTATATAACCATAGAGCTTCAACACATAGATTTTGCACAAAAACGCACACAAGACATGATTTTATTCCAAACGAATTTGATTACAAAGTAATTGCTCAATCCCTACCCATCTCCTCAGCCTAGTCTACATTAGATCTACCCTACCCTTTTCCAATGTTAGAAGGCTCACAAATAAAACAATACAATATTGTGGATCATTTTAGATCCACGATCCTCTCCACAAATTTCTAACTACACTATTGAAAGGGAAAATAAATAACAATCGATCAGTAACACAAAATTGAAGGAAAATCACATCTCCTCAACCACGATGCCATGTCCTTTCCTTCCAAAAGTTTGAAAATTCAATTTATGACTAGGGCTTCACTACCCTTGCATCAAGTTGCCTTTAAGCTATGATCGATCTTGACCACTTCTTGCTCCATTTCCTTGAGCATATCATACCCAAGAACTATTATGTTTACTTGGTCATCCCAACTAATAGGAATGTTGTACTCCTGGCCATAAAATACCTCAAATCGTATCATCCCTGGTGAATCCTGGTATCCATTATTGTATGCAAACTCCACTAGTGGTAGGAAATATTCCCACTTCTTTAGCAAATGCATGATGTACATTCCTCGCATGTCTTCTAGAATTCTTTCCACTCTTTCCATCTATTCATTTGTTTGAGGATGATAAGTAGCACTAAAAGCTAGTTCGGTTCCAAAACCAACAAACAAAAACTTCTAAAAGTTAGATGTGAGCTTAGCATATCAAATTAATATAATCTTCTTAGGTACACCATGTAGTCTAAATATTTTCTTTATGAATATCTGGGTTATGTCAATAGTTTTGTCAGTGTACTTGACAACAATAAAGTGAGTTTCCTTACTCATCTTGTCCACCACCACCATAATAGCATCATGATGTTTATCTATCTTTGGAAATCCCATAATGAAGTCCATAAATATGATTTCCCACTTCCACTTAGGGATTGGGATAGTTTACAAAAGTGCTACTGGATGCCTACATTCCACCTTTACTTGTTGGCCTTCCATACACTGGACAATATTTTCAACAACATCCTTCTTCAATCCTGGCCAATAATATATTCTCTTTATGGCTTTTATAATCTTTTGATAACCAGGATGACTTGGATAAGGTATTTTATGGAATTCATCCATGGCAAGCTTTGTTAAATTCGCTACTTCAGGCATGTATTTTTTGTTTTTGAATAACAACATACCCTTATTAATGATTCACTAACTCTTTCTCATGGATCCCTGTGGTTCATGCTACCAACATTTCTTTACATGCTAGTAGTGCTCATCAAGTGAAAACACCTCTTTAATCATTTCCTTGGTATCAATTATGCAAGTTCTCGAGGCTGCAAAATGTAGTATACCTAGGGGGGATGATATGCGTTACGGAGGGAGGTACCCAAGGGAATAATGTAATAATGAGACGGGCCATAGTAATAAATAAGGTGGTTAACCCGTATTATGTAAGGGACCACAAGTAGTTAGCAATAATATAATAAGCCCATGGTATTAGATAGATGGTATTGAGAACCATGCTAATGACCCATGGTATTGTATGTATGAGGCCTATATAGAGGCTTGACACTCCCCATTGAGAGATGTGAAGGATTATTGTATGAACAGGCATATGGCTTGTGGAGTGTTCTCCTTCCTTAAGGAGTGAATGTATGGTGTTGCCCTACCTAAGAGGTTGTCCAATAAAGAAAGCATTCTATCATATTCATCTGTTATTTCATGGTTATTCTAATCATATATTCGGTAGATCTATAACAAGTGGTATTCAGGAGCTCAATACACTTTTAAAGCTCGATAGCCACTTGTATAGAATCTAATAAAAATAAAGAACAACAAACAAACCCCAAGAAATAACAGAGATCAAATTAAAGAAGAAATGCTTCACTTAATTAGATCAAACCCTTAGGGTAGGGCACAACATAACATCTCTCCTAAACAGAAGGAGAACACTCCACAAGCCAATGCCTGTCATACAATAAATCTTGACATCTCTCAATGGGGAGTGTCAAGCCTCTATATAGGCCTCATACATACAATACCATGGGTCATTACCATGGTTCCCTCAACACCATCTATCTAATACCATGGGCTTATTACATTATTACTAACTACTTGTGGTCCCTTACATGATATGGGTTAACCACCTTATTTATTACTATGGCCCATCCCATTATTACATTATTCCCTTGGGTACCGCCCTCTGTAGCCCATATTACCCCCCCAGGTATACTACATTCCACCCCCCCCTAACATGTTTCATCCCCGAAACATGGGAAGAACACAAACAATAAGATCTACTCAAAAGAGTAGTCCATTGGTACCATGCACGTGCATCTAGCCATCCAAGAGAAAGGTGAACTCTCGATCTAGTTGGTGCCTCACTCGGTTGAGATAGAAGTTGATCCTCGTAGCTCTTCTATGTTGTTCTATGGTAGGTGGATTGTCGCCCCTCTCTATATGCCATGCAGGGGTTGTTGGCCTTGTAGCTAATTTGTTGCCATCTTGGTGGTTGTTTTCTTGCTGGGTGATGTGGTGATCTAAAAATGGGGCTCTTAGGATTCTTGTCTAACTTACAAAAACCTCTCCCACTTCCAAAGCTTTAAATTTTCCCAAGTCTATTTGATCAACTAATGCAGAAATAAGAAATGTTTGAAAATATGGGTGTATTCTTGTGTTTGTTTTCGGCTGATTATTTAATTTAAAGTTTGTTGTTTGAGCTGATATGGGAAGGTACTTAAACTGATATATAAATGCATATAACAATAGTTAAAGCAGCAGTGAAAACAAACATATAAGAAAACAATATAATATGGAGTTCACCCTGATATCTTGGGCTACGTCTCCTTGAGCTCTAACCAACTCGATTAGGCTCTCTGGGATTATGGCTTCAATTCTTTTACAAGTTAAACACTTAACTCTAATGTTTTATAAAGGAACATTGGGCTCAGAACACCATCTTATCCCTTGGCTCTTGGAGCTCTCTGGTTTTCTAGCTCTAGCTCTTGGCTCTGGCTCTAGCTCTTGCTCTGGCTATGGCTTTGACTCTAGCTCTCGCTCTGTGGCTCGGGCTCTAGTTCTGGCTCTCAGCTCTCACTTCTGGCGCTTGCTCTGGCTCTTGGCTCTAGCTTCTCTAAGCTCTTTCTCTCGACCTTTTCATGCCTCTGTGAATCGCTCGACCTCCAAGAAACTCCAACAACATTATTTTGTTGTCAATTGAGCTCTCTGGCTT
>APFE030788018.1:0-20092 GCA_000404065.3 Pinus taeda
GTGATAAGAGAAAAGAATCCATCTTCGCGTACCAAGCTCTCGGGGCCTGCTTAAGGCCGTAGAGAGATTTCTTCAGTCGACAGACCAAAGATGAATCATGAATGAAACCATGTTGCTGCTCCATGTAGATCTCCTCGGATAGGTCTCCATGAAGAAAGGCATTCTTCACATCCATCTGATGTACTTCCCACCGTTGGGCAGCTGCAATGGCAAGTGTAAGGCGTATGGAATCCGTCTTTGCTACTGGAGCAAAGGTCTCGTCATAATCAATGCCATGCATTTGTTGGAAGCCTTTAGCTACTAGCCTCGCTTTCCATCTGGTGATTTGCCCATCTGCAGCACTCTTGGTCCTGTAGACCCATTTGCATCGGACAAGTTTCCTTCCTGAAGGAAGGGGGACCAGATCCCAAGTCTGGTTCTCAAGGAGGGAGTTATACTCCTCCTCCATGGCGGACTCCCAAGCTGGATGCCCAGCAGCCTCAGCATAAGACTGTGGATCAGAAGATTGAACCAAATGACAATGCCAGGAGGGCGATGGTTCAGTGCCAACGAGGACAAGAGGAGGCTCAATAAACTCTGAGCTAGTCCTCTGCAGATCAGAATTATCCCCCACAAGACCATTTCTAGCAGCTGGCTGGTCTTGTGCATATATCTCCCGTAAGCTCCTTGTTCTCTGATTTATGACAGGGGAATATGATTCACTGTTGGAAGCCCGATCTGGGCTTGGATGTGGATCATCATTTGCATGCACTAGATTTGTATCTGAAGACTCTGTCTCTGCATCTGCATGCTCTTCCTCAGCATCTGTATGATCTGTATCTGCATCTGAGTGCACTGAGTCATCATCTCGGACATGAGGTAGATAAAAAGTGTCTGCATGCGGCGACTGAGGTGCATGCGAAAGACTTTCCTCAAATTTGACACTTCGCTCAATGATGAGCTTGTCCGTAGAGGGAATGAGGAGTCGATATCCCTTCACACCATCAGGGTATCCAACAAAGATGCACTCAATGCTCTGTGGATCAAGAGCTTTCCTCTTTTCAGAGGGGATCCGGGCCCATGCTTGAGAGCCGAAAACACGGAGGTGAGTGATCTCTGGTTTAGTGCCGGTCCAAGCCTCAAAGGGGGTCTTATCCTTGATAGACCTATGAGGAGATCTGTTCTGGATGTAGTTAGCATAATTAAGTGCTTCAGCCCATAGCTTATGAGGCAATGACTTAGCATGCAGCATGCAGGAAGCCATCTCTTTGAGAGATCGGTTCTTTCTCTCAGCAACTCCGTTCTGTTGCGGAGTGTATGGAACTGTGTACTGCAACTGTATGCTGGACTGAAGGCAAAGGTTCCGAAGTGCTGTGTTAACATATTCCCCCCCATTGTCTGTACGGAGAGCTTTGATCTTTCTCTCTGACTGTGTCTCAACTAGTGCTTGAAATCTTCAAAGTGCTCACAAACTTCAGATTTGTTCCTGAGAAGATACACCCAAGTATACCGTGAAAAATCATCAATAAATGTAAGCACATACCTTGCTTTGTTGATGGAAGGATGAGGAAAGGGCCCCATGAGATCACTATGGATCAGATCTAGAGGAGAGGATGCTCTGTGAGTCTTGCCGGTGTCAAACTTTTCTCTGGGATGTTTGCCAAGAACACATCCTTCACAAACTCCTTCGGAGAAACTGATATTTGGCAAGCCTTCCACCATCTCATTCTTGCTTAGCTGCTGCATATACCTATAATTTAAGTGACCGAACCTTTCGTGCCAAAGCCTACTACTATCATCAGCATGTGTAAGCAATAAGGAGGAGTCAGATTCAATAAATTCAGAAAATGTATACAGTCTGGCTCCATTGTTTACCTCACCAGTTGCAATTTTGGCACTGCTATGTAGATCATATATGTTTACTGCATCTGGAGTGAATTTCACTCTCTTTCCGGTGCCGGAATGAGTGATCTGATAAACTGAAAGCAGTTTTACCGAAAGTTTTGGAACATGAAGCACATCTTCAAAGCTTCCATGTAAAAGTTCCACTCTACCTTTTCCGGTGACCTCAATAGGTGAGTCATCTCCCATGAGGATGGGAGGTCTTTTGCATGCATCCAAAGAGGAATAGACTTCCTTTGCAGCAGCCATATGATGTGATGCACAGAATCTATAATCCATGCATCAGGAGAAGAATTAATTGCAACTAAAGCATGAAAATTATTACCTCTCCCGTGTGGCGGATCCTCAGTTTTCTTCTTGGCGCCCTGAGGGATGTGATCCCAAAGGTTGTGCTTCTGAAGGATTTCTGCCATTTGGTCAATTTGTTTCTTCATGCAAGAAGATTCTGGATGGAATCCTCTTTGACAGTAGGTGCATCTTTTTCCTTTCTTCCCTTTCTCATTTCTCGAGCCGGAGGAGTCATTGAAGGGCTTGGTGTACCCTTCCTTCTTTGGATGGGAATGCGCTTTTCCCTTGTCTTTTTGCTGCTGATTTTTTTGACTTGAATCAGATCTGTGATGTTTATTGTGGCTGCTATCATGCACAGCAAGTGCATGCGCTTTTGGAGGCTTGATTTTCCCCATGCAAATGAGTTTATCTTGCTAAAAAATAAAGGACTCCATAAATTCTTGGAGAGAAGGCATAGTATAGGATTTACCTGTTGCGAGCCTTACTGAATGAAATGTAGACACAAAGACGGAGTATTCCGGTCCGAGCTTTGACATAATAGAGAGAATTTGGCGACTCTCCTCCATGGATTTGTCAATTCCACAACCCTTGAGTTGCAGCAATAGATCATTATATTTGGTGAAGAAGTCTTGAATTCTATCATAGTTTCGTGGATCCAATGATAGCAGCTCCACTTTGAGCATATGTCCTTTCATCTCTTCTTGTTTCCCGTATAGATCTTCAACCTTTTTCCAAATCTCATTGGGAGTATTGCAAGCAGATAGATGAAACTGCAACTCTGGAGAGATGCACATGCATATGGATTCGTGGGCCTCATCCATATGGTTGAGGTACTTGGATTTCTCTATTGCTGAAGTGGGTTCCACTTTTGTAGCCATGGTAATCCTGTACAACCCTTTTTGACGAAGGTATCGAGCCATTTGGTCCTTCCATTCGTGATAGTTGTATGGTGTTAGGATCGATGCTTTGGGAAACTCCATTTTTCTGTCAATCTTCGATCTCCGAGCTGTAATACCTGCAAAATAAAATACTGGTGCGCCTTTATCTAGCAACCTGTGGGCTCTGATACCATGTAAATGTGTTAGAAAACCTGCACAGATGAATCTAGCTAGTAAAGGTTGAACACACAGCTTTGCAGAGCAAAAACATTAAAAGAAAATTGAAAGAAGAAAAGAATGATTATATAGCATTACTGGGTGAAGATCCCTAGGCAATGAACTATAGTGGGGAAGATCCCAAGGTAATGAACTATAGTGGTGATCAATGAGAAGACTCAACACCTACAACAAGTTCCGGAGATAACTAGTCAGTTGCGGAGTTAAAGGAGCAAATCAAGGAGTAAATCATGCAAAAGGAATCTTGCATGCAATCCCATGCTCTAACTAAGAGTCCGCATGTAGATGTGTAGTAGTTGCATGTAGTTGCATGCTTTAACTAAGAGTCCGCATGCAGTTGCATGTAGTTGCATGCTCTAACTGAGAGTCTACATGTAGGTGTAGTAGTTCCAACAAAAATATTGTAGGGTTAGAAATTACAGATATTCATCTTTCATAAATGAAAATATTGTTATAAAGGATGTTGGACATGTCTGTTAGGGTGTTATTTCGATGAATCAATGAAGAAAAGCCACATTTTTGACTGTATAGATGTAATATTATAGCTTTGTCTCCATTTATGCTTCCAAAATTTTTTTCGGGACTCTACACCTTCCTGTAAGAAACATAAGAAACATTCAAGCAGAACTTGAAGGAAAAAATGCCAAAAAATACACAGACAAATTAAAAAATGTACATGGAAATATTAAAATTTTAGATGTATAGTTGGTACAATATGGGGAGAAAATGTTTAGTTTCTATTCAATAATAAATAATAAGCTTACCCACTTGTTTTTTCCCTTCTTGATGCAATTGGCAGAATTGGAATAAGAGGCTTTAGACCTGAAATTTGTCTGGTGATTGGAATAGCCAGCGTTAGACTTGATTTTTGGGCAACGTTCCAACCTAAGTGTTTTATGTGTTCACTCTTGGAATAGTTGGTGTTATACCTAAATTTTGGTTAACGATCCAACATAAGTCTTTGATGTATTCCCTCTCGTGCTAGTGCCTCAGCTGCATACATCAAAGGACAAAGAACCGACTTCTCAAGTTTCTTTGCTGTAAAGATGGGAAGTGATTTCACTTATTTCAAATAAAGAAGGGACATGCAGCTTGCCACCACGCCATGGACATGTGATGCGGTTGCTTGTGGACAATAGTGTATATGACGTTGGGAACTACATGATGGCTTGTGGAGAGTAGTGTATGTGACGTTGGGAACTACATGATATACAGAATGTGGTGGTCTTGATCGAAGTGGACAGAAAACATTAAATGTTTCTCAAGTAATGGTAACAAAAACCTAACATTAAATAACTTTGAAATGGAATTTTAAAAGGATTATCTTATATTTTAATAAAAGCATACTCTTTTGCATGCACTACGAGGTCCAAAGTAAAACTTTGGATAAAATTTGTTTGATCCAACATTTTTGTTCAAACATTGGTTAAAATGGGAATTCAGTAGTTGGTCAAAACAATCTAATGTTTGGTCAATACACAACGATGGTTATAGTCCATGCACTGTCGTTTCGTCAATACACAACGATGGTTATAGTCCATGCACTGTCGAAGGAAGGGACTAATAAGGTTATATATCCAATTTCTTAATAACGCTATATACATATTTCAATATAGGCTCGTGAATATATTCTACCACATTCTTAATGGTCCTCTTAATGTTTGTTAGGTTCCATGTTTCCACCACCTCAAAATTATTTTAGAATTAGAACAATATTGTCATAAAATTCTTAATCGATTCCCAAAAAACATATGGTAAATTTGTGTAGAATTAGTTATCTCAATGACCTCAAAATTTGTAAAAATACTGATATTCTCGAGGTTGACATCGATTTTCCCCTTCTTTCAATAAGACATGTCCTTGATTGGGATACCAATTATAGATTAATCAACAAGTGGACCAGTTCCAGAAATCCCATACACTTCCATGACATTTTCATGGGAATACTAACATCTTGCTCTAACTCAATAATCACTTCCTACACCTAATGGGATTATATTATTGAATATAAGAAAATATATTTTCTTGAAGTTTTCCTTTGCGTGCAGTGGAACGAATACTCATTATAAATTGTTAGTTATCTAAAAATACATCCAAAAACAAACATAAACTAAGGTACCAACTAATCATCACACAATATCCAAACAATGTCCAAAGGAAAACGTTCAGACATTTATGGAGTTCATCTTGAAGCATATTTAATGGAAATCATTGGAGTCAATTTAAAAAGAATGGTGGCATACCTATCATAGGCTCTTTGATTCCTTCTCACTCGTCTTTAGCCTCTTAGATCGCCCTAGTTGTGTCCTTCATGTATTATTTTTAATAGACTATCTCAAATTCTAGTGAACTTAATGAATCCCTCGGAAGTTTTCCTTCGTGAGAACCATCCACCTCTTTTTCAATGTTGACTCCAATCTATGTTAGCAGTGGCTCAAATTTTGTTTACTCTTTCAATGTTTGTGTATGAACAACCTCCTAGACCACACGAGAGATTCTTAATGTCAAAGTTCAAGAAGGATGTTCTATGTTTTACTTATCAAATAAGAAATTTCACATAATCTTTTGTATTATATATTATAATTATTTCTAGATCAACGTTGATGGGGTTGTGAGTTTCAAACTAATATTCTTCAATTTGTTACAATTTTAATATCACAATCGAAAATGATCCGCATCATTATAAGGACCATATTTTTCTTGATTTTTATTATATCCTCTATTCCATTATAATTAGATTTATTAGAAAAATACTATTCTTGAAACTCTTTTCTAGTATAGATAATGCTTGAAAATCTCTATGTTATATTATTATATTTTTATATTTATATATATATATATATATTATGCAAAAGTCATAATGTGCAATTGTCATGGTGCTAAATTACTCATATAGTAGGAAGAAGTTATAGGGGTAAGCAGTAGAGTCTTGGTAAAGCTAAGAAATATGTAAATTTACCTTTTCCATGAACGATTTATCCATTCTACATTATATCTTTGTACAATGGGGTAATCATTTTGAAGGTTTCCCTTAGCGTTTGAATTGTGTACCATAATGCTAGAGTAGGTTGTTTTTCCTTTGCCAACTCTTTAATGTGTTGAAAATGAAACAAGAACAATTCTGATTTAATTTTTCCTTGAATTAAATTAGGAGAAAAATTGTAATTTCACATTACAAGATAACTTGTAGGAGTTAACTAAGTTATTGTGAGAGTATAAGTTGACTCATGTAGAGTTTCTCCTACTTTATAGGAGCCCTCTTTGAGTTTTTCTTGAGGTGTAATTAATTAATTTAGTTTAACTAAGTTAAAAGTAGTTAAAATAGCTCCAACTAATGGACAAACTAGTAGGAGGTCACACAATGGGGTGTTGCTTTGTGTACTCAAATAGTTAACTCATAATTCAACCTTAAATAACTCATGCATGTTAGATCTAAGAGTTACCCAGTTGTATAATCATCCAAATTGTATAGGTGGTGCATGTAGTTAGAGGAAGGGCTATGATGGATTGTGAAATTCCAATTGAGGAATTTTCCTAATTAATAGGGGCTAATTCCCAAGGAAAGAACACAAGGAAATAGGGACTTGGGCTAACAAAAATTGGTTAAGTATTGGCCAAGGCTTGTCTAGGAAGTAGTGAGACAAATAGATATAGTGCAAAGGTTTCTGGGGCTTGAGCAAAGCATTATAATATTCTCATATTTTCTCACTAGTGCAATACAAAGATAGTAGGGACTTTTAACTCTAAATTTCCACAGGAAATTATTGTGTAATGTTTCGATTTAATTCCTTCTCTTGTATCCTTCATGATTTCTTGATCGATTAATTATTTCCGTTGATGATTAAAGTAGATTCACGTCGATTATTTTAGTAAATTACAATGAGCACTTTGAATCTACAAGGAATTTATACATGGTATGAGAGCTGAAATCACACTAGAAGAGAAGAATATAAGTTTGTATTTGTAGGTGAAATAAAATTTTAAGGATCATTCATGAGAGCGAGCATGATGTCATTCTACATATTGAGACTCAAATATTCCCTTGAGGGTGGTTCGAATTATATTTCCTCGAAGGAAAGTATTGAGGCAATGTTGGAAGACAATGGGTTGAAATAATTCATAGATAATGTTATTCCTAAGCCTCCAACAATAGTTGCTAAAGATCTGGTAGAGTGGAAGAAATGTGTTGCAAAGGTGAGGAGGATCATACTAGAAGGTGTTCGATATCATATTGTCTCGAACCTCTGCGAGAAGGATACACCATATGCAATGTGGCAAGCCTTGATAGAATTTTTTCAAAACAATAGTGACCACAAAAAGTTGGCACTAAAGGACAAGCTTCACTAAATCAAAAATGGAGAAGGGTGATACAATACCAAAGTACTTGAGAAGATTCACCCAATGTCGGGATCAACTTGGGAGCATTTGTATTACCATTCTTGAAGATGATTAGATCATGAGGACACTTCTAGGCTTTCCTAAGAGATGGCACAATTACCAAGAATTGTTAAGTGGGAGGGAGCATCTACCAAAGTGGGAGTGGTTGTGGTCTGACTTAGTGCAACAAGAGAGAAGGTGAAAAACCAGAGAAGGATCCTCATCCCAAGATGATGATGAGGAGAAATGTGCCTTTGATAGGAAGGAAAGAAAGGGAAGGGTAATAAATCCAAATCCATAGCGGATTCTTTTCACGGCGGCAAGAAGAAGGACTTGTTGGAAAATGTTTTCAATGTCATGAGTTGGGACACTATGCCATGAAGTTTGCAGAGAGGAAGGATGGCAAGAATCCCTCACGAGGAGAAACACATGAAGCTCTAGCTTCACAAATTGATTTGGATTTTACCCTCATTACATGCATGGTGACATTGTTGATGGGTAGTGTGTGGTAGCTAGATAGTGGAGCCTCATTCCATATGACGGGAAACAAAGATTTTTTTAGTGACTTGGAGAAGAACGACCTCCATATACACATCGAGATGGGAGATGATGGAAGGTATAGCGCAACACCTTTTAGAGGGAGTGTGATTCTCCTCTCACATTAGAAGAGGTCATGTATGTTGTAGGTCTAAAGAAGAATTTAGATTTACTTTCTATGTTGGAATATAGTGGCTATGATGTGATATTTGGCAAAGGAAAGGGTTTGTTTCACCACACAACCACGGGAAAAGTTAATCAGATGGGGGTTTCTGTGAAGAAACTCTACAAATTGTATGTATAATATTGTGTAACATTAAGAACAAAAGAAGAGAAAGTGCAGAGCTGAGGCATCGGTGAAATATGGCATAGAAGATTGGACCATTTTCACCATGGAGTCTTGAATATCATGCAACAGATTTCTATAGGATTTCCCAAAGGTGCAGTAGAGCAGTGAGATACATGCAAAGGGTGTACATTGGGGAAGTACATCAAAGCCACCTTTCGTGATAAAGATAGTTGAGCGCAAGTGATCCTTGAAAGAGTTCACTCCGATATGTGTGGACCATTCTTGACAACATCGATGGCCAAGCACAAGTATTATGTGATATTTGTAGATGATTTCTCACGTAAGTGATGGATTTTCTTCATGTATAAGAAATATCAAACGTTCCCCAAATTTGTGAATTAAAGCACTTCTTGAGAAGGACATTGATAGGAAAGTGAAGGCTCTCAAGAGCGATAATGGTGGAGAGTATGTGTCAAATGAGTTCAGGAAATTTTGTGCATGAGAAGGAATTTGATGGGAGTTAATAGAACCCGATAAGCCATAGAAAAATCGGATTGATAAAAGGAAGAACCAAAAGTATTATGGGATCTACACGAGTGATGTTATATTATTAAGGATTTGTGTGTTGAAGCATGCAACACAACTGTATATGTGGAGAATAGGAGTCCTCATTGGATCAACAAGATGAGTACACCACAATAATCTTTTTCAAGTAAGAAACCATAAGTGGAACACTTTAGAATCTTTGGTTCATTAGTTTACTGTCATGTTACTAAGGATGTAAGGAAAACCTAGAGTCGATAGCTGAGTTGGGCATATTTGTGAGGTACACTGATACACCTCCTAACTATCGAGTGTACTTTCCATCTCACATGATGGAAGTTGTTCGTAGTGATTTTAAGCTTGATGAAGAGAAGGCCATGAGATGTTACCTTGAGAGGGAGAATCAATTACATGCAAATGAGGAGATTTTAGCTCCAAAGGAAGAACCTTGGGATGTTGTGGAGAAACAAAAAGCGGAGGAAAAGAGAGTGGAAGCACCCACTCATGTAGAGACATCCAGAGATGGAATGAAGCACATCACAGAAGATGAAATATTGATGCATGTTGCATGAGAGAATTTTGGAGCACCCACGTTAGAGCACAGGTAGAGCGTCACCAGATTGGTACACTAGCTACATGTCTCTAATGAATGAGAGTGTAGAGATTGAGCCATCCTCATTTGAGGATGCATTGCAACAACTAGTTTGGGTGGTTTCTATGGCAATGAAGTATGAATCCGTTATTGGGAACAATGCTTGCAAAGTTGTCCCAAGGCTAGAGGGCACATTAGTGGTAGCTTCTAGCTGGATCTAGAGGATGAAGTAATGAGAATATGGGAGTGTTGATAAACACAAGGCTAGATTTGTGTCCAAGGGGTTATCTTAGGTGCAGGGAATAGATTACGAGGAGACCTTTTCTACAGTAGCATGGTACTCTTCAATCAAATCTATTTTAGCACTTTTAGCACAGATGGGATGGAAGATTCATCAAATGGATGTGAAGACAACATTCCTCAATGAAGTGAGAGAGGAAGAGGTGTAGATTGAGCATCTCAAATGATTTGAGACCTCCAATAGAGAGTCGCAAGTGTATAGACACAAGCAAGCACTATATGGATTGGAACGAGCACCCTGTGCTTGGTACACAAGGAATGACAATTGTTTCACCAAGTTGGGCTTTACCAAAAGTGAAGTAGATGTAAACCTTTACCATATTGTGGTTGAAGTTAAATTATTGATTATATTATTATATGTGGATTATTTGTTTCTAATAGGTGATGAGAAGTTGTTCAAATCTTGCAAAGAAGACCTTGCAAGAGAATTCAAGATAAAGGACTTGGGCCTCATTCATTATTTCCTTAGTATGGAAGTATGCAAGGAGACGGGGAACAACAAACCCATGGACGCTCCTCTAGAAATTAATTAGAGGAAGAAAGATTATACTTCATGCGAAGTGGTAGAGGCTACTATTTACAGGAAGCTTATGGGTTCACTTACATACATGGTGGAAACATGATCGGACATATGTTTTGTAGTTAAACATCTTATTCAAGCAATGGTTAAACCAACCAAACTATATTGGAAGACAAATAAACATGTGTTGAGATACCTCACACGCACCACTTAGTTTGGTCTTTTGTACAGATGGAGAGTGGGAGTGAAGTTGCAAGGCTTCACATATGCATATTGGGTAGGGAGTCCATTAGATAGGAAGAGCACATAAGGGGGAATCTTTAGTATTGTGTCAACAACAATTTCTTGGTACACAAGGAGGTAGAGATCAGTTGAACCTAGTTTAGGAGAAGTAGACTACATGGTTGTTAGTCAAGCAACATATGAGGAAGGTCCCTGTTGCATTATTTGGTGAGTAGATGGATCCTACAGTGATTTCCTGTGATAATAATAGCTGTATCAAACTCTCTAAGAATCCATTTTTTCAATATTAGTCCAATCATATCGACATTTGGTATGACCATCTACGAGATTGTGTACAGAGGAGAATAATGTTGGTCAAGTACATTCCTATAGAGGAATAGGATGCAGACATCTTGACTAAGGCATTGTTAAGAGGCATTGTTAAGAGGTAGGATTGGAGTATCTGATAATCCCTTCCTTGTTGAGAAGGAGTGTTGAAAATGCAACAAGAAAAATGTTGATTTAAGTTTCCTTTGAATTAAATTAGCAGAAAAATTATAATTCCACATCACAAGACAACTTGTACGAGTTAACTAAGTTCATTTAATGTAGTTGGTTCACTTAATTTGAGTTGAGGGTATAACTTGAGTCATGTAGAGTGTCTCCTACTTTGTAGGAGCCCTTGTTGAGTTTATTTTGAGTTTAATTAATTTAGTTTAACTGAGTTAAAGAAAGTTAAACTAGTTCCAAATGATGCAGGAACTAGTAAGAGGTCCCATAGTGGGGTGCTACTTCATGTGCTCAATGAGTTAACTCATAATTCAACCATAAATAACTCATGCATATCATATTTTAGAGTTAGCTAGTTGAGATTGGAGTTCAAGGGAAATGTACTATGAGTTGTATGAACATCCAAATTGTATAGGTGGTCCATGAAGTTGAAGGAAGGCCTATGATGGATTGTGCAAGTCCAATTGAGGAATTTCCCTAATTAATAGGGGTTAATTCCCAACGAACAAGGCAAGGAAATAGGGACTTGGGCAAGAAGAAAATTGGTTAAGTATTACAAAGGTGTGTCTAGGGAGCAGTGAGAGAGATAGAGAGAGTTCAAAAGTTGCTTGGGCTTGAGCAAATCATTGTAATATTTTCGTACTTTCCAACTAATGCCATGTACATATAACATGGGTTTTTAACTATGGATATCCTTAGGAAATATTTGTGTAATGTGTCGACTCAATTGCTTCTATTATATTTTTCATGATTTCTAGATTGATTAATTGTTTCAGCTCATGATTCTAGTAGATTCAAGTCTATTCTTTTAGTAAATTACAATTAGGAGTTTGAATCTACAAGGAATTTCTACATAATCTTTTTGATAACATGTGTTATTTGGTATTTCAATTGGGTCATATCTAGTGCTGATTTTGGAATGGACACCATTTTTAATCCATTAATGGAATCAAGCTAATTCATAAATGAACCTTTCTTTAGGTGATAATACTAGAAGCAATACCTCTCTTAATCCATTAATAGGCTCAAGCTACACAAAAATCCATTAATGGACCAATCTTTATGCTACATATCTTGGATATACAACTTAATTAACTCTTTAAATCTTGGAACAAGTAGTTGCACTCCCATAGAATTTCCCAACACATTTTGTGATCTCATTTAATGTAACAACACTATTGTTCTAAATTTTTCTTTAAAACTCCTTCAAAAGATTGTGATGTCATTGATCTAATGTAAAAACATCATTATATGAGACACACATATTAAAATTCATATACTACTAAAATTGTCTCTCCCACATAGTGGTTTAGAAATCAACTAACTAGATAACATCATTGGTTCTCATCCTTGGTTCTCATCACATTGGTTCTTTTCAACACCTCCAATTATCTAGGGAGGGAACAA
Source organism: Pinus taeda (assembly GCA_000404065.3). Classification (NCBI taxonomy): domain Eukaryota; kingdom Viridiplantae; phylum Streptophyta; class Pinopsida; order Pinales; family Pinaceae; genus Pinus; species Pinus taeda. The sequence continues at coordinate 12,582 of APFE030788018.1, forward strand.
GGTAATCCATAGGGACAACTTATTTTGGGAAGCGACCATTCTTATCATTAAATTTTTATCAATAGAAATCTTGGGGTCATGTCTATTTTAGAAATATGGATTCCTTGGGAACACATTATATTATGGGTACCTTATAGCTACTTCCTAAAGTCACACTAACAATATTCATAATGTGTATTGTAGGAATATTTTAACTATTTAAAACATATGCCAGAAACATGTGCATTGACAATGGCATGCTTTAAGCTAATGAAAAACAATGGGTACATGATGTGGGATAGATTAATATCATATTTTGATTATCCTTCTTCTCAATGGAATCAACATCCACAAAACTAGGAAACCAATGAGGCATATACTCCAACATGTTTTCATGTTAACTACACTTTTGTAGATTCTACAACATTTTGAGGTTTATTTGTCTCATCCAACATCTATTCACCTATGTCATCCACTTCCTTACTATGTCATATTATGCTTTTTTAGGCTATTCCTTTAAGCTAATATGACTCTTTCATTCTTTCCATCAACACACTTTGCAGACTCTTTGTATGAGGGTTGGCTAAAACTCTTTGTTTATTTATCTCATGGTCTACACCATTCCATACTCAAGATGCATTTTAGTACTGTGTATTCTCATAAAGGACTCCTTAACTTGTGATAATATTTCCCGTCTCCTTCTTTCACCAATTGTCTATAACTTATATGCACTTCTCATATTGAGTACTTCCTTCACCTTCATCAATCTTGGTGTTCACAATAAATTATATTTAAGTAATTTAAACCTTCAACACTAACATTATGTTCTCTTACACCCATCTCCCCACATAAGGATTAGGTTACCATCTCAGGTTTGCTTGAAATAATTCCCCATTCATCATCCCCATCTTTATCCAAGTGGAGGTTTCATGAATTAGTCCTCTACATGGTCCATTCTTGGAGACTTATAAGGTTTTTATGAGAGGTCCATGAATTTTAGCCACAATTTTCAAGACAGAACTTTCCAATATGCCTTTGCCCCCAAAATTCAAGGGTTTAGATTCATTCATGGTGACATCCATTCAGGGTTACATGCTGGGATATTTAACAAATTCTCAAAAATCTATTCAATTCTTCTTAACCATGAAACCTAAGTAATGAGTATGCTCAGAGATCCTTTCCTACTATTCATGTAGTTTCACTAAGAATTCAACTTGGAAAATGCCATCCAAATAATGAAATATGTATTCATCCTTGAACATATCATTACTTTCATTTAAATATGCACTTTCTTAACAAGAAAATGAATCAATATCTGCTTCAAACAAATATCCAATGTAAAGAGTACTAAATATGACTAAAATATCATGGTTGATTTTTTATGAGTTATACTCATTCTTCTAAGCAACCTAAGTGAAACAATTCATCTACAAATATACATTACATGAAAAAGAAAAACACCCTTATAATTCCAATATTTAACTTAATGAATGCATCACCTCTTCATAGCTTATGAGGAATATGAGGAATTAGAGTTTAGTAGTCTCATAGATATAACGCCTAACCAAAATCTCCATAAAATTAATACAAAAAAATTTCAAACCTAGCTCAATTAAACCCTTTATATTAGCCTTTTATATGAATTCGAGATAATTATATAAAATTCCGAACACATGCCTAAACAAATAAAACTATGTTCTTCAACGCAAAATGCACATAAACCCTTTCTATATAAATGTTGCTGGAACTCCTCACCATACTCAAGTTACTACTAAAACTTGTGCTTATTTAAATCCTCTGGAAAAATGATCAAAGCCGCTAGCTACAAAAGGTTGGATTTGAGTAATTTTGAAATAGATGTTACATTCAATATTACCTGATTATACATCGACCTTCTCTAACTAATAGTTTATAAAACATGGAGGTGTGTACCTTTTTATGCCTAAATCATTGACATGTGAATATCTATATATAGGTACATAATAGTATATTTATGTTGCCTTCTTCTGTGTCGTCATTTTCTCCTTCATTTAGTGGGATGCAATTGTACTCTACAATCATACATAAAGGCAAATATGAACATTTTCTCCTAATACTTTTACGGATTAATTATTTTAAAAACCAATTTTTTTGGTTATTTCTTGTTACACATTGGATATATATTAAATCATATAGTCTGAATATTTCTCTCTAACTTTACATGTTTCGAATAATAGATCAGCCTTTTTAAATTAATAATTTATTAAACTTCATAGTGCATAACTTCGTATGCCCAAACCATTTACAATTGAATAACTAAATAAAACTAGGTACGTAAAGTTACAGTTATGTTGCACTCTTGCGTGAGGGTATTTTAGGGTGATGTAATTGTACTTTACAATCATACATAAAGGCACATCTATACATTTTCTGTGATTAATTAATGGATTAAACGAGCCTCGCCATTTCTGATCAGAAATGAACTTATGTATTGATAAATTCTATAAAAGAAATGTCTAACCATTTATAATTACACATGAATATATACTTCTGAATGCTTTATAAATCATAGGATCGGAATATATATTGCTGAATTGTATATGAATCTTCGGATCGGAATGTTTTTCTAAGGTCACATGTATTCGTTACATTCTAGCCGTTACTGAAAATGTTTAAAATATTATGCAAGTCTGCCATCAAATTAAATCCAGTCTTTTTGACTTCTTCATAACTTAAAATAAATTGCCCTAACTGCTTACATATTCACATCTCAATTAAAACGTTTATTGGAAGAGAAGGGGTTTATGTTTGCAAGATTACAGTCAGGGAGGATAAATAGGTTGTGCCTGGGAGATTATACACTTGCACAAACTCCTTAATTAACCTCAAAGACGAGAATGGGCAGCATGAAATATTGACGCGAGTTGAGTTGTGAAATCTACAGTCACATCTCCAGATTCGAAACACCCCCCATCCCATCTACTTGTTCGGAGGACCATTAACTACCTAACCCATTATATCCTCTGGACTAGCACATTTGTAATAAAACATAAGGTAAGTGATGTTTTACAGATCAATAGGGTTTTGCTAAAATTAGGGTTTTTACATATGTGAAAATAGAATTTCATCACAGATAACCTGTACTCACCAGTCATTTCGTTTGCTGAAATGGAATGCGTATGGAGTTCTCACAGTTCTAAAAATTATGCAAATTCCCTCCCTCGGCCTCCAGCATGTATGCTCCAGTGACCAGCTAAGCTGGTAGGTTAGTCAACAAACAATTCATAAAAGCGATAAGCCACAATATACAAGTCTAACGTGATTGAAACTTACCAGTTACAGAAATTAAGGAACAAGTTGAGTAATCGAGCTGCAATCATGCATATCGCCGGAAGTGCCCAAACATGAAGAGAGAGCGCACCTCCTCTTCTCCGCTCGAAATACTTCTCATGGAGCATTGCAGATTTAACATTAGAGGCGGTGCTCTCTCTCTTCTGGTTCAGACTCTGGCGAGGCCTCTATCTTCTAATAATTCTCCGCAGGTTGTATCTGCCTGGTAACTCAACGTGACATTGATGGCTTGTAATGATAAATATACCTCTTCTATATATAACACACTGCAATTCACTGTATAGGATATTTTAGGTCAAAATGGCATCCTGTCATTCCCTCCCGTGCTCCCGTTATAATGGTCAATGATGGGTTATTTCAAACACTTGTGCTTGAAAATTGGATCGTCAACCAATTGGAATTTCGATGTTTTGATTGAAATCGATTTGCTAGGGAGAAATTGCTCGAAATTGGCATATCCAACCAATTAGACTTTGGTTACATTATTTGAGTTCAATCTGATATGGAGAAATCCTTCCACTATAATGACTGATAGAAAGAATGATGGAGAATGATGGAGATTCCACACAAGAATTCAACGAATTCCTTTGTTTGCATCCGCTGGACGACTCAAGCGTGCAGGACTTCGCAGCGGTGCAGTGCTAAGGAGAAATTGCCGACTAAATAGTGACCATGGTGGGCTTTCAAATCGTCTCCTCCCATGGACACGCATAGCATTTGGGTCAACCCAACCCATTATGGTGTATTCCACAAGGAATTCAACCTACTTTCAATCATGTTTCATCATTGTCGGTGGACTTTTTGTTGTAAAGTACGTTCTTAAAGTTACACCAGCAAATCGAGGGCAGCACAAACCATAAATTCTTTGAGCTACGGTTAATGCTGGCTGTATAAATTACAGGGAAAATGCTGAAACTATAAACATGCATTTGTGGATGTGAATAAAATAGAAAATCTCTCACCAGTTTATTTTACGCCCATGCAAACTTTTGTTTAGTATTTAAAGGGTTTTTTGTGCTATTTGAATTACATCTATTCTTATATCCTCTGTATTTTTCTGTTAGAAAGAAATAATAAAGCCCGTGTGATGTAAATTTAGTTTGTATGATTTTTTGGTCCTAAGATATTTTAATTAGTGATGGTAAAATGGTAAAGGGATGCTCTAATGTGCTACATCGCAAAGTTATAGATCTTTATTTTCCTTTAAATTCTAATTTTTTAAAATTTAATTTATTTGAACTTAATATTTTTATGGTGTTCTCACTTTATTGTTTAGTAAGAAATTTTGATACTATTTATGTTTAAAAATATTTGTGGTTTATTATCATTATTTATTTTATGATACTATAAGTATGTATAAATTAGGGATCTATTTAATAATATGAAATGTTATAATTTTATGATTTGGTATAAAGTGTTTGTATTTGGAGAGTCATTAATCTTCACAGCAAGAAATGCATAAAATTGTAAAAAGGAAAATTCCAAGGGGCAAGGGATTGGAAATCTTATTGATCAAAGATGATTCTCCAGGTTATAAGCCTCTCGCACATTCACCAATTAAGATGGCCTACTTCCTTATATAACTTCTTTTGGTTACAAAAATTGATTGAATGGTAAAAATACATTTACCCATAATTACATCATTTTCATTTATTGTTGTTATTATTTCAACAATCTCCACCTTCACAACAATTTTCCTAATCCCTTGCCCATGCCCATTTATCATCTCTTCTCTAAGGCAAGATAAGCCAAACACCGTCACATCTTCTCTACTATAAATGGATTTGTGAATATGTCTACAAGATTCTCTTGTGTATGGACATTTTTTAGAGCTACTTTGACGCCATTGATCACATGTCTCACGAAATGGTACTTGACATAAATGTGCTTGGTCTTGTTGTGATAAGTTGAATTTGTAGCCAAATGTATAGCACTCCGACTATCATAGAAAACATTCACTTTCTATTGCATCCTTCCAATCCCATCAAGTATGCCTTTTAACCAAATTGCTTTTTTACTCACATCTAAAGCACTCACATCTAAAGCAGCTTTATATTATGCTTCTGTAGTGTACAAAGCAATTGTTTCTTGAAGCTTTGACATATAGCTAATTGCTCCACCTACAAGTGTAAAGACATAACCTGTAGTAGATCTTCTTTTATCCAAATCATCTGCATAATCAACATCCACATATCTGCAGACTCATCCTTCATTACCATTATAGATGATCGACTAGTCACCTATGTCTCTCAAATACCGAAGCACACATTTCAGTGCTTGACATTGTTCTTCTCCTGTATTTTCCATGAACCTACTCACAACTCTAACTGCATGTGAAATGTGACATCTTGTAGATACAATTGCATACATTAAGTTGCATACCTCATTTGTGTATGATACATGAGACATATACTTCTTTTCTTCATTAGTTATAGGACTCAAAACTAAAGAAATATTAAAATGGGAAGCTAATGGAACATTAACAGGTTTCACATTTTTCATACTGAACTTTTCAAGTACTCTCTCCACATACTTCTGCTGTGAAAACCATAGATTTCCATTTTTTCTGTCTCTATGTATTTCCATGCCCAAGATATGTTTTTCCATTGCAATATCCTACGTATCAAATGTCTTAGAGAGTTGAACCTTTAATCTATTTATCTCTTCCGTGCTTTTGCTCGCAATAAGCATGTCCAACAAACAAGACCAAGATAATGAATATGCCATTGGAACTATTAAAGTATACATAGTCATCATACTCCCTTTTAGTAAATTTTTGGCTCACCATGAAGGAGTCAAACCTCTTCAACCATTGCCTCGGAGACCACCTCAGGCCTTACAATGATTTCTTGAGCTTGCAATTTAATCTTCGGTTGCAACCTTGTACAAAACTTTTTCGTTGTTCCATATAAATCTCTTCATACAAGTCACCATGAAGAAAACTTGTTCTAACATCTATCTATTCTAACTCAAGAGCAACAAATGTAATTAGTGTTAGCATAGTATGAGTAGAAACAAGTTTTACAACTTGTGAAAATATATCATGAAAATCAATACCTTCAACCTAAGAATACCATTTTTCTATGAGTTTGGACTTATACCTCTCAATACTTCCATCATCATTTTGCTTCAAATTGAAGATCCATTTTCATCTGATAAAACTTATTCCTTCAAGAAGTTCTACAAGATCCTAGCTTTTGTTCTTGGCTAAGGAATCCATTCCTTCATCCATAACCTCTTTCCATTTTTTCGCTATATGCATCATCCATTGCTTCTCGATAAAAATAAGTTTCCCCATCTTCAGTAATCAATGAAAAAGGTGATGTAAAATATTCATACCTTTTGGGTGTTTTTCTTTCCCTTGTAGACCTTCTTAGAGTGATTGGTTGATGAACTAGTTCTGAAACTTCTACAGTTTCCTTTGCATCTTTGTTAGACCCCTATACTACTAGTGTAACCCCTTATTGTTATTAGTACAACCCACTTATTATATTGATGTACCCATGCAGTGCCCATATTGTTACTATTGTGCCCCATAGAAGCCCACTATTGTTATTATTGTGCCCTTACATTATTATTGTTATGTCGGCTGCTGATTATGTTATGACCCTTATACTCCTATATATAGAAAGGAGGTCTTTTCATTTGTATCATCCAAGAATTGTTCATTTATGTAATGTAAAGGAGGTTGCCCCCTCGAAGAGGCTGAATTCTAAGTCGTTGATCTATCTTTTCTATCTTTTCTTCAGCTGGTTTCATAACATTTGGTATCAGAGCTTTGGATTCTAGGGTTTCGCTCCTCTAAATAGTTCATCGTGGCATTTTCGCTATAACTTTTTTTCTGTGACGTTTCAGAAGTCGCAAAAAAAACCCATTGGAGAAGACTTGGCCTTGAACTTTGGGTCCGAATTTCAGAGCGTTTTGCGGGATATTTTCGGAGATATTATCTGAGGAAGTTGGCCTTTTTGCAGACTCCTCAATTACACTCAAAACAGGTGACCTGGGGAAAATTGTCATAAATTTCTTTCTGAGCGTTGGATTGAAATTTCGTAAGAAGGTACAGACAGAAGACAGAATGTAGTTTTCATTTATATAGTTTTCAGAGTCAAAGGTTGAAACAGTGACACGTGGCATGTCGTACAAGTTCGCTCTACTGAATTAGTCTATAATCAGGTCACTGTGGGAGATTTGGCATAACTCTT
>APFE030788018.1:26358-40367 GCA_000404065.3 Pinus taeda
TATATATAGATATAGATATAGATTTTCATTTGGGAGAATATGATCTCTCTCATGGTAGTAGTTAAGAAGGGTTCAAAAAACATGGTTCCATGATTTCAATATAAATGGGTGGTGTTGATGTTGCATTAGTAGTCCAATGGTTATAATCATTCGGAATAATGAGATTTAATTTTCAATATCTATTCTTAAGATTACCTTAGAAGGAAATGATATTGATATTGGAAGTATCCACGGGAAACCCTCCAAATCGATAGACCCTAATTGAATGAAAAATTTACACAAAAAGAGGCATCGAGGTTTAAGCGTATAACTATGTTCACTAAATGTTCATATGTCAATATCATCTATGTCAAGAAATCTCCATAAAGTTATAAACACTCATCCCAATGTATTTGGATTAATTCCTAAGGGAAATCCACCTAATTGAGATCATGAGCATGCTATTCATTTGTGGCTAGGAAGTATACTAAAGATAATTGAAGAAGGGAAAATAATACAAGAATTAGAGACAACCCTTGAAACAAGGATTAAAAAACCAAGTAACCAAGTAGGTTTTGATTGCATCATCAAATATAAGAAGCTACGAGTGGAAGAGATGACATGGGATGATGGTTTATTATTTTAGAATCATTAGAACTTAGTCAAGTTTTGAGGACACCACTTGTTTGAAGTAGAAAGATATGTTAATCCCTATATAATCCCCATGTTAACCAAAAAATCACTTATTAAGCCCTAGATATTGAGTGATTAATTTCTATTTTCATATTGTGATGTAGGTTAGAACCCCACATGGTCTCCTTTTATTATACGTGTACCTCTTTTCTTTTATATAGACACTAATAAGACTTAGTCTCAGTACCATTAATTAATGTCTTGCAGATTGTACTCATTGTAGAAGTATATTTACCCCTTGAAGAGGATTGTAATTATTTTTTTCTTATGACCTTTAAGGTGCAATGTTCATAATAGATATCTCCTTGGACTTGTGATAGAAATTTTAAACTTTGGTTTTATATACTTTCAAAGATACGATCTATGGAGCTACTTTCTTATATTATGTTACATCCATGATTGCATATATTCGTACATTGATACTAATGGTAGGAAACAAAAAGAACTTTCACTACACAATTCTTTTGACCTATCATAATAGCTCATAAATGTTGGAAATGTGGTGTTGGCATTGATGTCAACCAGCTACTAATGAGCTTGCAAGGTGTTCTAATCAAGTGTTGATGTGTTTAGGGATTTATAAGTCTTTGACATGATGCTTGCAATTATCCCATGGTAGTAATTTTAGTTCTGGGTAGAAGCATTAAAAGATTCCTCAAATTAGCTTATGGAACCTCATTTCCCATTAACAACCCACATCCTTAAGCGATGGAACTAGATTTTGCATTGAAAAGATGCATCCCTTGTAGATACTTTTTTTGGTTAACCTACCTTGTAGACATGAATGAGAAAACTCATATTAATAGTCATTAACCCATAAATTAAGTCTAAATTAGTAGTTCATAACCTATATTCATAAGCCTATAGGTGTTGAAAACCATATCTGCACGTCCGAGTTTGCAAAAGAAATATTAACTTAGGCCTAAACCAGATAATTTTCCCATGGTATTCCCAAATTAATTTGATTTGGTCAACCTTAAAAACACTATATGGACCATATCAATTGTTGAGGTTAGATATAAATTGTGGAAATCAACCTTAGTTATTAATAGTTATTTTATCACTTTGAGTTTAGATCAATGGCGTGATCTGACTTATAGTTATTTTTCTTTATTTGTTCTAGCATAGGTAGCCTTGATTGAAGTTAAGTTATTTTGATGTTTCATATCCCTAATCTCATGGCTATGAGATCAATATGGTCTAGTGTGAGATTCCATTGGATGTAATGCAACCATCAAGTGGCTTACATTCTGTGATTTAGTATCACATCTTGTGTGTATAATAGATTATTGGATGCACTTCTCTTAGAGGTTAATTTGCATGTAATTATGCTAAATTGAAGTACTATGAATGCTTAATAGTCAACCTTCACTAGTGTAACTTTCCTATGGTGAAATATAAGCCTATGCTTCAGTCCTTTCCTACACTGATTCTATCATAATATGACTGTATTGGTAGGTTAAAGTGAACATGTGTAGGAAATCTGATGCAAAGGTTTGATTTGGTGGTCGCCAATGTGAAACAGCGGTAGAAGGTGATTGTTGATTTATAGGTGGATTGATCTTAACTGTAAAATCATAGTTGAAACATAGATATGTTTGTGGATATCCTAACATGAAACTAAAAGTAAATATACACCTATGCGAATGCAAGAGAATTGTTGAGATTGTATCAATTAGAGTAAATTGATCTGGTCTCATTTTTTGGTGACTATGTACTGAAACAAATAGTTGATATAGGTTGATATAATAATTCAATGGTGTGAACATATTTTGGCTATGCATTAGTGATTTTTCTCCTCTTGATTTATTAATGTTAAATATCCCCTGCAAAAATTTGTTTAAGGAAAGATTGATATATAAATTGTAATGCATGATTAAATGAGAAACAAACTAGAGATTTATACGAGTGTGTTTGGAGTGAAGTAGACTGATAAATAGTGCAAATCTTAGAGTAAAGGATAGAATGGAGTGATGGATCAAAGTGAGCTCCTATATCTAAGTGTCTAGATGCTATTGAAGGATCAAATTCCAAATAGTTTAGTTGTAACTATGTATTCAAGCATAGACAAAGTATGAAGAATAGACCAAATGAGTGCGATGTGGTGGCTTCTATGAGTGTGATGTGTTCATATGCTTATAAAAAAATTAGTGGAGAATTGTCTTGTAGTTGTGGTGCTCTTATTTTGTTGAAATATTATGTAATTCAGAGGCCATTTATATGTGGACAAAAACAATGAAGAAATCAGTGTGACTTGAATGTGTAATCTATTAGCACTTTGTTTAGAATGTTCTAGATCTAATGATTGTAGCAGGTTATAGAGAAGACAAGTATTATTTGCTTAGGGGGTCTTGAACCACGTTCAGAGTTAGTTGTGCCAACCAACAAAACCCTACACTACTTGCCCTTTTGGAAACAACCTGTGTAGCACATGCTATAGTCTCACCCGAAGGAGTATGGGGGGATGCAAGCACCAATTTTCTGCATCTAGAGACTAGTGTGATGTATTTTAGCTCTTCAAATCTACCTTCACGTAGATCAATAAACTCTTAGGACACTTTACTTCAAATTTGTTAAAACAATCTTTAGACCTCCGCGAAGGTCTATGATCAACCTTTACGGACCTTTAACATTCAATTTATGCACATACGCGCATCAGAGGACAATACTAAATTAGTGTCCGTGCATATATACTTAGGTTATTAGTAAACATCAAAGAATGCATCAGAGTCTTCGCGAAAATACTTAAACATGCATGGCATACATCATTAATACTTATTCAAGAGAATCTCGAAACATTCAGTCAATGTTTCATAAAACACATCTTTCATTGACAACATATGGCATTAACAGAAAGAACAGAAATATGCAAGAATTCTTCAAAAGTTATCTTTATTGATCTTCAATGAAAGGTTATAGACTCAAGACTACCCTGCATACACAGCTGCAGGGATTCGTGCACTCAACTGTGAACTTTGCCTAGGCCTCTGTGCACTCAGCTGTAGAGCCTTTCTTCTATCTTACCCACTTCTCCTCGATATCACTTTTCACCCAGTCTACTCTTCATTATCAACACACATATATATGCCTTATAATCCCTAAAGAACACCTATTTATAGCCCTTTTGATACAATGCCATGGTCCACGGACCGTGGGTGGATCTCAAAACTCACACAAACTTTACATAAAACAAGGGGCTAAACACCTTTGACTCCTAGCCATCTACGTGATTTACATCCAAAAATCACAAAGACTTTACATTACTTACACAAAATGTACCAAAACTTGGTTTATCTTAACCCCAAAATTGACCTAGTGGACCCCATCCCAATAGGCCCCCAACACGAAGATCATAACTCTCCCTCAAGTCACTCTTCTCGTGCTGTGATCTTACTGTGAAGATCTCCCAGCTCCACTTGGATCACTGCAACTTTGGTAGTACTCTACGTTGCTTTCTGCTTGACTTACTCAACCAATTTTTCGATCGATGTTCCTTCTACGTTAAGCCTCATTATCTGTTCTATGTACTGCAACCTTTGAAGCTTATCCTGAATGGTCATCATGACTTGATAAGCCTCCTCTAACCAAGGTTGCAACCTGGCCTTTAGCAATGCCTCCTTCTTCTATGCTTCCTCCACTTGTGTGAGGATTTTCTTTCCTTCCTGCAATTTAGCAAGGTACTACGATAGTACTATGCAGCACGTAGTTTCCCCGGCTTCATCGTATTGTCATTGCAGCTCCCTTACTTCTGTGTTCAGTGTCTATAGGTTCAGATCATCATACAGATTGGTCATGAGCTCCATAGCTTGCTCAAACAATGTGGTATAATCAATGATTGTGGCATCCAATGTAGCCATGCCTTCCTTTATTGTGGCTTCGCACTGCTCCCAGACCTCAGGCAGAGTCGTAGGCTACAACTTTAACTGTAGCTCTGTAATCTTGACGTCATGCTCAAATGCTACCCATCCAACCACTTCTTTAGCCTCACACACACCAGCAACTAGTTTTCCGATCTTTTATTCTGGCTATGCATCCTCCAGGATGTGAAGCTCAAGCACTTTCTTGCATGCCTCTGCTACTACTGACTCCAGACTGGCACTACACATCTAAAGTGACTCCTTTTCATTGAAAGAATGTATTTCTTCAACAAACATATGCTCATTATTCACTCTGTACTCACTAATGTGGTTGAAGGCATGCTGCTCCTTAGTTTTCAATTCATCTTCCACCCTCGTCTACAGCGAGTGGAGGGTCTTGCTAGAGAGAACTGCTATATTCAATCCCATGTTCTTGATGGTACTTAGAATAATGGGATCATCGGTGGACTCTATGCGAATGGACCCCTCAGGTAATGATATGGTTTTGAGATCTAGGGTCCTTACCAGCTCTTCTGCTTACCTTGTCTTGAGTGTCAGGCTCAGTTGCTCTATGCTCATTTTCTTGGTGCCCACTTGTATTATCCTTGCTTGCATCTGCATCTCATGTAGATCCTTTTGGACATTGCCTAGCCTTTGCATGCACTGTTGCACAAGCTGCTACAGCACTTCCATGGTGGTGTCCCAAATTTTATCCCTGATCTCATCGAGATTGCCTGTGTTAGTACCATGTGATAATCCTATGAATTTTCTAATTTTTACTTCTTCCCTATACCACCCTGTTGCTTCTTGTCGTGACTCTTCCAAATAAATGGGTTTCTCTACTGCTCATCTCTTCCACCTCCTTGTCCTGAAAGTTCTTCCTCCTCTGTCTCCGGAGAAGGTCACTTGTCACCTTTTTGTGACTCGTGCTGCTCTTGTTCCACTTGCTCCTTAGAATTGTGTTCTTGTTCCACCTTAGCATTTTCTGTGGCTTCCTTCTTTTTCTGCTCAGTGAGTGTACACGTAGCTTGCTTGGCTACCTCCTTTCTTTTCTACACAGTAGAACTGCCCACGCCCATGCTTGTTCCCACGTCTAATTCTAATGTGGCATGCCATTCTACAACTTATTTTGCAAGAACCTCTTATGCATCTATTTCTGTCACCAAATAGGGCAAGTCATGCCATTTCTGCTCTAGATCCTACCATGCCTGGATATATACCCTGTGCAAGTCAGCCTTAAATGATGTGTAGGCTGACAGCTGCATGAACAAGGTTGGGGACAACCTTGGATGCTGATTGATGGCCATGCGGAGAGACATTTATGTGAGCACCCATAATATCTTTGTTTATGTAATCCACGCGGGATCCTTTGTAACCCATAAGGAAGCGAATTGTGTTGTCTCTAAAAATCCTTCCTAAAGCGAAGGAAATTTGCTATCCTCCAATGATTTCCATGCAACAAGCACAATCGACAGCAACAACAAAGCGTAGTGGAACGACTTGGTTTCATCTTGGGCCTCTCAACAATTCATTAGGAATTCCTAACAGAGGTATCTGGACCAATTAAATTGTATGCCTTTCACGCACTATGTAGTTAGGGAAGCTACTGGCACCGGAACTTCATTCACATGACATTTTTGCATCAGTTTCCATGCTAAGATCTCAGTAGCCAATTCAACTGTTGAGTCTATTATATACATGATTGAATACCCTCATGATTTTTTCATGAGGCTGTAATCTCTTTTTATTCTTTCCGCGAGATCTTTCTCCCCAGTGTTCCTACCAAACTCCTTGACCGGGTTCATGCCTTTATAAGGCAGTGCATGATTCTATGAATGAGCATGACTATAATGGGTATGGTCCCTCCTAGCCATAGAAAACCATCGTGAACCAATGTGAGAATATAGCGCACACAAATTGTGTTAATGGGGGTGCAGTGATAATGGGGCACCCATAGAAGATTGAGTAACCCTCAGTGCTTGAAACCACAGACCGATTCCTCCGTTTCCAATGTTGTCACACCTGATTCTGCATAATATACCCTTCTCATATTTTTATTCGTCACCAAGTGTGGAAAACTAGTGTGGTCAGCGAGGTCCCAATCCTCCATTTTCAACAACGAGATCCGCGCGAGCTGTGGACCTTCAAACGTGATCTTCTTAGGTAGTAGGGGCATGGATACACTAAAATTCTTAGAATCTAGCTCCTTCGTGACCTTTGATTTTCCCTTTCATGGAGGGATATACTGAGAGAGCCTTTTTAAAGACTCTGCTCCTTCACCATCTATATCCTTTGTTCCCTGGGCTTCTTCGGCCTCTAGGTCCACTACCTTCTCCGGTTGTTTATATTTCTTCTATTTTTCTTGGGTTCTAGTATTCCTACATAGGGAAGCGTAGACAAGAACCGACTTCTTCTTCTTGTCCTTCTTCCATTTGGATCACTAGGTTTCTCTGGTAGGGGTAGGCTTTGGCCTAGGCGATCTCAGCGCCATATGCATAGGAGCAAGAGCTTCAATACTCACAAGTTTTGGGGAAGCTGTCTCAGAGGAAATATCGCCAGTACTCACAGTTTCAAGAGGACTTGGTTGAAGCATTTTTTCAAGAATAAACTTCTAGTTTATCTTAGACAACCTAGCAAATGCAGGGCTCGTCACTAAATATTCCTAAGCCGATTAGTTCATAGGCAATAGATAGCAAATTTCACTAACAATTCTAAGAGTGAAAAGTGTTCTTTGTTGGACTGACACACGTAATTTATAAGGGGTTTTGAATTCAAATACAACTGTTCACCCCAATTTATGATAATAAATGCTATTCTGGCAGTATATCTTCAAATATTTTTTTCCTTAAATGCTACCACCCCACTCAATTTAACTATCTTCTAGCCCTCAAGTCATGAACAGTATGTCCAACGGCCACTTTCCTGTCGTTTTGTGTGGTACCTTCCCTCATGGTGTAATTTCGTCAGTTGTGTCTCCATCATTCTCCGTCTAGCCTGCCCGCTACGTTGTCCTCCAAATTGGGTAGTGTAGTTTATAGTACCACACTTCCTTGCACTACCTGGAGCACTAAGACTATCCTGCTACATATAATCATTTTGGAGGATCCCCTATGTACAAGTTCAATTTGCTCCCATTGACTCTTCCCAGGAAGGGTTCCCCATTTAGCTTTGCGAGTTGAATTTTTCCTCGATCTGTAAATTCTTTGATAGTATATGGCCCTAGCCAATGCATCTGGAATTTAGCCTGAACTTTAGTGAATTTCCTATAATATAACATGACAAGATCGTTTACGTTGAAAGTGTGAAGCTTGATATGGTGATCATGCCATGCTTTTTCATGTTCCTTCTCTACTTTTTGATGAAATCCTGCTAAAAATCGATCGTCTTCGAGCTCCATCAGTTGCATGAGCCATTCCTCCAAATCCTTTCAATCTGTCATACTTGTGGGAGCTGTTATGTGTAAAATAGGCATAATATACTCCATCGACATGACAACTTCGACCCCATATACTAACCCGAATGGTATTTGACTTGTCATCTTCTTACATGTAGTCCTATAAGCCCATAGTACTGCAGGTATGCGCACATCCCCGTCATTCTGCTACGCATTACAGATCTTCGTCAGTTTGTTCTCCAAAATATTATTAAAAGATTCAATAGTTCCATTGGCCTTAGGGTGATATGGTGTACTCTTCTAGTGGTAGACCTAGAATTATTCAGTCAACATGTTGATCATTTCATTCTGAAAGTGCATATCTGTATCACTCATCAACACTTTCGGGCAGCCAAATCTAGTTAAGACATACTTGAATAAAAACTTTGTTGTTGTATCCCCTATACAATCCTTAACCAGTTATGCTTCCACCTATCTAGTTAGATAATTTGTCATAGTGATAATATAGCGTGCACCTATTTTCTTTCCTGGGGGCTGAACTGGCCCAATAAAAGCAATTGCCCACTTCTCAAATGGATGAAAACATACCTGAGGATGTAATGGAAATTCATCCTTTCGCAATGGTCTACTAGTTCTTTGACATGCATCACATGCCTTACAATACACCTTGGAATCCTTGTGTAGTGTTGGCCACCATAGACCTACATGCAAAATCTTCTACACAGTTGCCTTGCCTGCATAATGACCTCCCGCGACTCCTCCATGAACTTCAATAAGAATGCTAGCCTACACAAAATCTAAGACATATCTTTAGAATATTTCATCAGAACCCATCTTATACAAATGTCCTGTAATAACTGAAAAATATGTTGCGCGCACTACTAATTCCTTCTTTTAGTAACTTGTATATCCTTCTTGTGATGTCCCCATAGTCAAGAAGTGAATAATATTGGAAAAATTATCATCTACTACATCCACCACAAAGAGTTGTGCATCAGGAAACCATTCCTCCGAATTATTATGTTCTTCTCCTGTTTCAATCTGCAACAGATGGTCAGGTCCTGGATTTAACCTTCCTAGTTTCACAATGACTCTAAAGTCATACTCCTGAAATAGTAGCAATGATCTGCAGATCTTCCCCCCCCAACACAGGCTTATTGTCCAGGTACTTCAAGGCAGAATGATCTGTGTACATTCTGAAATTCCCTCCTAATAGATAATTCCTGAATTTCTGCAGTGCATACACCATGGTTAATCCTTCATGCTCAGTCGTTGAATAATTATTCTCGGCCTTTGATAACTTCCTACTTAGGAAGGCTATAGGATGGTCCATTTCTCCTTCACTGGCCTATGTTATCACTACACCCAACGCAATGCAAAAGGAATCCACATGTACGTGAAATGCATTTTTCCAATCAAGGAATAGCAAGATCGGCGTGGTGACAATCTTTTGTTTCAATAAATCTAAGTTGTGCTAACATTATTCGTCCCAACAAAATGTTGCATCCTTCTTCAAAAGTTTCTCCAAGAGCATAGTAATTTGAGCATAGGCTTTGATAACTTTTCTATAATATCATGTATGTGCCAGTGTCACACGCATCTGCTTAACATTCCTTGGGGCCTCCAAATTCACTATTACCCCAATCTTTGCCAGGTCCACCATCAATCCTTGCTTACACACCATGCGACCCAACAAAATCCTAGAGGGAACACAAAATATTTATTTCTTCAAGTTTAGCATAATCTGGTATCTAAGACATGTATCCAACATGAGGCGCAGACTTGCTACATGGCACTTTACTAATTCTAACACTGTCCAGTCATCAAAGTATACTTCCAAGAAATTATGAATGAACTCCTTGAACACTGCTACGACTATGTGGGAAAATATTGTAGGCACATTCTTAAGCCCAAACGGCATCACAATGTACTAAAAATGACCCCACTCTATCACAAAGGTCATTTTTCTCCTATCCTTAGGCACGATCTTAATCTGATGATACCCAGAAAACACGTCAGTGAAGGAATACACCTCCTGCCCTCCAACATTGTCTAATAGTTTGTTTGTAAAAAATGTTGGGAATGGGTCATGAACACACACATTTTTAAGCTTCCGTAGATATACGCAAATCCTTATTTCACTCTTTTTCTTCTTTTCCTGAATCACCATCAGGCTCATCCAATCATATTCCTTAACTGGTTCGATCATACCTTCCTCTAGCATTTTATCCATCTCTTGGAGAACCTTTTCTTTGTATTTAGGATTAAAGCGATATGGTCCTTGCTTAATAGGCTTCGTGTTCGGCTTCAGAGTGATCTTCATAATGCCCAAATAGCCAATTATGCCCTTCAAATTTGAAAAATTAGTACGGAAGAGATCTTAGTATTTGTGAAGTAACTCAACAACTTTGTCCATGGTAGCGTCGTCCCAATAACCTCTAACCTTTGCAAACTTCGGTTTCGCTTCAGTGCTAATGTTTGCTTGCTTGGTCTTCAATGGTGTGGTGATATCCTGGTTGTCTATTTGTGGGCCTTCGACTTTGCAGTGCCCTTCTACCTCTAGAATGTTAACCTCTTCAGTGGTCACATTATAGCATTCCAACACATGGTGCAGCTAGGTGCTCTAATCTAGTTGGACCCATTCCATACGTTCTTGTGGCATTCTGAACATAACTGCCTTAATTTCTTGTAAGGCTTCATCAATACTTGTGAAGTCATCTTCAAAGTTGAAGGTCAATAAAATCCTTCCCTCAATATATTCCAGTTTGGAGTACCATGGCAGAGCTTAGTTTCGAGATGCCTGTTCATGAGAATTGTATCCAAAGTATGGAAAAACAATTGTACCCACTTTGGCTGTGGTTTTGTTCCCCATGCTTTAGTCCATTTCTCTAGGTGATCAGGTAGATCATCCCTTTGATTATATTTATCAATCAATCTAGTGTTAGGATGCTCAAAATGTAACCTCGTCATTCTTTTGTAATCTCTACATCCAGCAAAGCTCTCCTTATGCATACCCCACCATCGTGCGGATGTAGCATGCAGTGCCAATTCTAAAGCTTGGAAGTGGTGATCCTTAGGGACTTTGTGCTCCAATTCATCCAAAAAGAGATCTACATCAGTTAAACCATTGTAATATAGTAGTTTCCTTACCTCCGAGGAAACACAGCGCAGTGACTTCGTCATCATATTACATCGCAGTGTGGATACTTCATGCAAGCGATTCTATGAATTCTCCAACTCTTCGTTTCAATCCGAGGTGCAGGAACTCTCCTAATCCCATGTAATCCACCCATCCACCATTAGATTGATCCAATCTTGATCTCGCACTGTTATTTTGTATATTTGATCCAGTTCATCCTCACTTTCTTCATAATCACAGACTGGTTCAGTATAGCGCACCCCTTGTGTAGGATCCAATGGTACTACAACCCAAAGCAATTTCCTTTCAGATCATATTGTTCTCTTCTTCAAATTAATGACACCATTCATGTCAATGGCCTAGTCAATTCCTAGGAGCACGGTGTATGGGTTACTGCCATCGACAATCTCTATAACCTCAAAGTCGTCCATTGCGCTCACACCTTCTATATCAATTGTTACTCCATATAATTGTCTGATGGGGCTGATTTTTTGTTGGTTCACCATTCTGATATGAATTAGATACCACTACACCGCAGGTCTCCCTATCCTTTCCCATGTTTTTTTTTTGAAAAACGTTTGCATCAGACCCTAGATCCAAGATGACCTAGTCCATCTCATAATCACCTATCTACACAGTGAGCCTCATTTCACACCCTATTTGTGCCTTATATTTGCCAATTTTTCTGACTACATAGTGGCCATTCGAGGTTGTCTCTTTGCTAGCACATTTGTTTATTAATTCCTATAGGCCTTCCATAACTTTTCTATCGTGCAACAGTTTTATGCCGGTTTCCAGAAATGTAGTGAGGATAGAGGGATGAACCTCTATAGGCACGATGTTTTCTTTCATCTGGTCCTTGCTTCCTGAGGTGGATGCCTCAACGAAGCTCTTCTTGGCTTCCATAAAAGTTTACTTAGCGTGCTATAGATCAAAATATACTTCCTTATCTAGGGCCTTGCACACCCATTCATCATGTTCATGTTGCTTACCCTTATCATCGCTAGTCATTATTCCACTTCTTAGTACTATATTCACGCTTTGATCCTCCTCGCGGGGCTCAACTCTCATCATTTGTAAGTTCCACATAGGCTGTTGAGGCCATGCTTTCTTCTCTTGCATTTTAGCTATTAGCACTTGACACTCTTCTATAGTATGGTCAAACTAGCTAAACTATTGACATGATAGGTGTGTCAGATTCTGTCATTCTCATGCATAATGCCCTAACATTCTACAGTTGTAGCACATGATCTGACCATAGCCTCTACCAGGTCCTCCTCCTCCTCAGCCCCATCCTCATCCCTAATAACCTCCTTACACTCCTCCAGCGCCATGATCTAGAGGCTGAGTTTCTTCTTGCATCTGATATGTAGGCGTTCTTTCCATCATTAGCTCTCAGCTTTGACAATGGTGCTCATTGTGTCCCACATATTTGGAGAAGTTACAAAACAACTAATGAGGTGTCTGGATGAACTTTTAAAGTAAATGGAAATTAACCATCACATGTTGTCCAACAACCTAACAAATAGCACACCATATCGTAGTCCCCACACTCAACCCTACTCTGGCTTCTGGCTTCAAGGGAATTGGTCCCCTTCTTTAATATAATCACATACACTAGGAAGTGATGTTTATTGTGCCCTTGGCCCTTGCACTTCAAACACTAGACTTCCGTGCACACTTTCGGTTTAGTCTCCTTACCTTTCTTCAAACTCTCTAATTCTAAGTGTAGGTTCTGTAACTAAGAGTGGATCTGTTGTAATCCCAAGGTCACATCCTCAATAGGAGATGCATGCAACCTCATCATGATTTTCAAGGCTTTTGCTTGCATTCCTATCTTCTATTGTGATAGAGAAATTCTAAGTTGGGGGGGAAGCGAAGCTATAAATGATTCATGATGTTGACTATCTATGAACTGCATGTTAGCATCTCAAATCTGACATTTCAACCTTTGATCTAATTACCAAGGCATCTCATCGAACCTCATCATCATTTATCTGACTCTGGTCACTGACTATGAGTTAGACTTAGGCTTACTAAACTCCTTATTTAAATCTGCCATTGTTTCTGCTAACAATGCAAGAGGATTATTAGAACAATATTTAATAGACCAAGTTAGCATGCGATCCTGCAGAATGGTAACCAATTGTGCCTTCTTTATATTTTCATCAGTAATATGTTTCATTGTCCACACGGCATTCACAAAAAACCAAAACTACTCTGTATCTTCACTTCCTATGCCTTTGAAAATCAGTAGCTTCATTATGTTTGCCATGTTGGATGTTATGTAAAAAATTAGTTAATTTTAGGTTATTGTTTAATTTTAGGTTTAGTTAGATGAGAGGGCACGATCATAAGATCATGCCCTTTCCCAAAGGGTGCCCATGGTGGTATATAAACCAGGCAACCGCAATTGTAATATCATCATTTGTAATTTATCTAATTATTAATAAATATTTGCATATCTATTTCTGCGTTCATAAGTTTTTCGTCTCATCTCGTATCAGAGCAGTTCGTTCTCGGTCTATAGTTGTCTGTCTGCTACTCACAGCCTACTGTCCGTTCGTTGCCCACAGACTTCAACTACCATTGCTGTCCGCGTCCCCCGTCCCCGCTGCATTCGTCCCATACACCCCGTCCCCGCTGCGTCCGTAATTTTGCAAGTTACCAAAAATTTCGACCATCAATTAAAGGGTTTTGTTAATTGACGTGTTCAGAAGTTAATGATATATATAACATAATTATAATGTATTCAATAAGTTTCAGAATAGTGTGAAAAAAGACATGACTGGGCAGGGGGGTCGTGACAGTCAACCATAAATAACGTTAATAACATTATTTACAAACGGTCCAATATATATTTTTAATATAAATAACGTTATATAACATATATATATAATAAATATAACGTGACATATAACACTACTTTATATATAATATATATAAC
>APFE030788018.1:40736-72163 GCA_000404065.3 Pinus taeda
AAGGAGAGGAAAAACATTTTAGCTGGCAAATAAATACACGCCCCCGCAAACTCGCTCAATGTCGACAATGACAATGGCGGATTTCCAGAAAAGATTGGTTGACGCAGAGCATAAGATAAATAACAACCACGACGAGGTCAATAAAAGGCTTGGGGAGCAAGCTGACAAAATAAAAGATCTTTAAGATACGACAAATCGAATGGAGATAAAGATGGAAAATTACCATATTCAGACAGAAGCAGGGATCAGAGAGGTCTTAACAATGCTGAAAATTTTGTGTAAAAGGTCGAATTGTACACCCGAACAACTACTAAAAGAAGATGAAGAGAATCAAGAACACATCTCGTCAGATTCAACTAAGTCCACAGACTCTCATGACAAAGTTGAATCCCAAAAAAAATCACCGACACCCCACCAAGAAGCGAGTAACACAACTTTTACAAACAAGCAACTCTGGGATAACTTTACGAGTCAATACCCTTTTTTCGCTCAACCAGTAGCAACATACCAGCGAAGGGCAAAAGTTGAGATTCCTAATTTTCCAAGGTGTAAATGAAGAAGAATTCTTTTCAAAACTCATCAAATTACGACAAAAAGGAAGTGTGGATGAATACACTTAAGAATGGGAGACCTTAATAACACGAGTACCTGGGTTATCAAAATCTCGTTTGATTCAATCATACATCTCAGGACATAAATCCCATTTACAAGCAGAACTTGAGATGCATGACATTACATCTATAGAAGTAGCAAGACGAAAAGAAAAAACAACGGAAAAGAAATCCGAACCAATATTTTTGTTAACAGTGGAGAAAGCTTATGCAAGACGAGGGATACCCTACTATGTGGACTCAAATAATACAAGATATGTTCCACCACATCGTCATGAAGATGAAAAATCTAATGTGGAAATGCAAAGGATAAAAGAGGGTAAGTGTAAACGTTGTGGTGAGAAATGGGACCCCAAACATAGATGTGCTAAAGGAAAAGAACCCAAGAACCTATATAATTGTGAAGCAACCAATGATTCAAACAGTGAAGATTATGACATAGAAGACATAGAAGACGCCCCAGAATTGTCACCAGAACTAGATGATGGAAGTATTCCACAAGTGTCATTATCAGCTATGACAGGTATATCACAACCTCAGACTTTAAAGTTAAAAGGACACATAAAGCAGAACAACGTAGTGGTTCTCGTCGACTCTGGAAGCACACACAATTTTCGAGATGCGAATGTGGCCAAGAAACTCAATATATTTTCATTTCCCTTACCCAACATGAAAGTGATGATAGCTAATGGTAAGAAGATTGAAAAGGTGGGGAAATGCCATAAGGTCAATTTGTAGATTAAAGACTTTAAATTAGAGTCTCCATTCTTCACAGTACCATTAGGAGGAGTAGATGTAATCTTAGGCATCCAATGGCTACGAACTTTAGGTACTTATGCCACCAACCATCAAGTCCAATTTATAAAATTCAAATGGGGAGGTTAGAAGTACAAACTACATGGATTCCAAGCATCAGAAAATCATGTTGTGTCATCATCTCAGATGATGAAGATGAGTCGAAGAAGAGCACCTGCTTATGCAATACAATGTCATCAATTAGAAATGTTATTTGCAAATATGACCAAGGAAGAGTCACCAGAGATGAAAGATCTGATTTGGATGCATGAAAAAGTATTTCAAGACCTACCTATGAAGATGCCGCCTAATAGGGAAATTGAGCATACAATAGAAGTCAAGGCAAGATCAGACCCTGTGAACATCAAGCCATACCGATATCCACATCACCAAAAATTGGAAATTGAGAGATTAATCCAAGAACTTTTATAGTGTGCGACCTTGAGCATTTTGGAATATATAATCAAGTGGAAAGACTTACCGAAGAAGACGCTTCATGGGAGAATGAAGCATTTTCTCAACAACATTTTTCGTTGTGTATGCTTTGAGGACAAAGCATTCTTTCGAGAGGAAGGCAATGTTATGTAAAAAATTAGTTAATTTTAGGTTATTGTTTAATTTTAGGTTTAGTTAGATGAAAGGGCAAGATCATAAGATCATGCCCTTTCCCAAAGGGTGCCCATGGCAGTATATAAGCCAGGCAACCACAATTGTAATATCATCATCTGTAATTTATCTAATTATTAATAAATATTTTCATATCTATTTCTGCATTCATAAGTTTTTCGTCTCATTGGATGGTGCTCGTAGAGGTGGAGGTGTGGGCGAAGATGTATGTGGTGGAGGTGGTGGTGGAGGTGGAGTGGATAGATGATTTACTCAAGGAATCCCCTAAGTGATTAGTTTAACAACACTTTGTGGTGGATTTTTTTCCGCCCCTTCTTCGTCACTTAAAAGAGGTCCAATCAATGGAATATACTCTGGTCCTGATCCTTTGCAGTTTCTAAAGAGTTTTCCACCTCATGTAACTCTGAATATCAAGGTAATGGCATCACCTGTTTTACACATAAAAACATTTTAATCTAGGCATTCAAAGATCTCAAATACTTACTTCATGGTCCATTCAAAAATCTTTGCTCTGCTTCGCTATGGCTGACCTAGGGATCAACTGCAAATTCTGTAACAAATCCTCCTATAATTTGATCAAGGTAATGGTCAACAACTTGCATGATCTTGTTTTCAGAAGCTTTTATTCCTCACACTAACTCAGGAGTCCACACTATAGGACTATCGAGCTTCCACCTTCCTTGGCTATCTATCAATTTAGTGAACCATTCATATAGTTCAGTGGGGAAGGTGCAGAAGAATATCTCATGTATCTCTGTATATATATACCTATTCAACCATTGTTCCTTTGATAGGTGCATATTCCTATTTTCTTGCGCCGCAAACTCATGAATATTTTGATCCAACCAAGTTTCAATTTTTTTCTTGGTCGAATTCGAATGATGCGACATCACACATATCCTTCAAGCAGATCTTGGTCCTAGCAACAAAACCATTTATTGGTTCAGGGGGTCTTGACCTAGGTTCAATGTTGGATGTGCCAACCAAAAGAACCCTACAATACTAGCCCTTTCGGCAACAACTCACGTAGCGTAGGCTGCAGTTTCACCCGAAGCGGTATGGGGGGATGCAATAACCAAGTTTCTGCATCCAGAGACTAGTGTGATGTCTTTTAGCTCTTCAAATCTGCCTTCACATAGATTGATAAACTCTTAGGGCACGTTACTATAAATATGTTAAAACAGTCTTCATACCTTCGAGAAGGTCTATGATCGACCTTTGCGGACCTTTAATAGTCAATTTATGCACTTACACGCATCAAAGAACAACCCTGAATTAGTATTCGTGCAAATACACTTAGGTTATTATTAAACATCAGAGAATTCATCAGATTCTTCATGAGAATACTTAAACATGCATTGCATACATCATTAATACCCATTCAAGAGAATCGGGCAACATTCAATCAATATTTCATAAAACACATCATTCATTGATAGTATATGGAAATAACAAAAAGAACATAAATTTGTAAGAATTCTTCAAAAACAATCTTTATTGATCTCCAACTGAAGGTTACAGACTCAAGACTACCCTCCGTACACAGTTGTAGGGGTTCTCGCACTCAGCTACAGACTCTACCTAGGTCTTTGTGCATTTAGCTGCACAACCTTTATTCTATCTTACCCACTTCTCCTCACTATGAATTTTCACCCACTCTACTCTTCATTATTAACACACATATATATGTCCTATACTCCCTAAGACACACTATTTATAACCCTTTTCATACAATGCCATGGTCTATGGACCATGGGTGGATCTAAAAACCAACTCAAACTTTATATAAAACAAGGGGCTAAACCCCTTTGAATCCTAGCCATCTACAGGCTCTACCTCGACTAATCTCGGAGACTTTACATTATTTATAGAAAATGTACCAAAACATAGGTTATCTTAACCTCAAAACTGATCCAGGGGACCCCATCCAAACAAGTACTATGTTTTATATTGTTCTATGGGAAAATTGTTGTAATGATATTAAATGTTACCATCATATATTATTAGATTAGGATTATTATATGTCATAGTAATGTCGAAGCTTGTTGACAGAATGCATGTTATTGTTCTCCTTGAGATGAGTATATATATTACATTTGAGTGGTTGAGTAAGATAATATGTATGTTGAGTCTATATATGAATGTGAGAGTGATAGATTATATTGCCATTATGTACTTATTCTAGGGTATGTATGTCATAATATGTTTTTTTATGGTTGTTGAGAGAGTTATCATTGGCATGCTACTGGGTGAGTGAGCATATTTCAGAGGACTAGTGATTATATGTGTGGTTGTTTGTGTTAATTTGAGTAGTTGGTGGTGATGTGCATTTTATGTGACAAAGGGATAATTGATTAGTACGTTGCAAATGCTAGAAACAATTGACAAAGGTGTTATTATGACTACTAACCGAGGTGTCGTTGTAGGAGTTATCTTGTTGTTCATGTATTTATCTCATTATTATGATGAATGGCTACGATGACCTAGTGTTTTCATGTATTTACTCTAAAGTTGTAGATAACGCTTGTTTGTCAGTATATTGACAACCAAAGGTATATGATTTTTTCTATTATTGACAAGAGAGAGCTTCCATTAGGGGTTGGGATGTTGATGTTGTATGATAAGGGGATTATTTCTATAGTGATGTGATGACGTGATTGAGGTTGGGAGCATGTTGCTAGTTTGAGATTTTTGGTAGAGTTTTGTTTATGAGTTGGAGTTTGTTATATAACATTGAGAGAAATGCTTGTTTTCAATGGTCTTGATGTTGTATTTAGTTTGAGAAAAATCTTGTAAGTGGGTCTAGATTGAAATTGTGAAACATGGCCTATAGCGTTTGATTTTTTTCCAAGTGGATCTATAATGAAATATTATAAAATGAGGTCCAAAATATTCTGAGTGTTGGAGTCTTAGTAAGGGAGTGGTGGCGTCTTTCTAATGGTGGCCAAAAAACTTTCTAAGGGAGCGGTGGTTTCCTTCCAGTAATTGCGAGAGACATTCCTATGACAGTGGTGGCTTCCTTCTAGTGGTGGCTAGAGAAACTTGCTAAGGGAGTGGCGGCTTCCTTCCGATGGTTCTCATAAAACTTATAGAGGAAGTGGTGCCTTTATTCCAATGGAAGATGGAGAAACAAATAGAGGTGGTTGAATCAAGTAGGTTGGGGCCTACACATTGGTGTGGAAGGTATATGATGTGATATAAAGATTTTATATAATAAGAAGAACATGTAGAAACAATATATTTTGGTTTTTCTCCCATAATGGTTTCCACCATTTATCAAGTGTTCTTATGTGTTTATGTTTTGATTGATTTTCCTTCATGTGTATTAATACTCATGTTTCATGTTTTATTATGTTATATGTTATACTTGATATTGATTAAATGTTGATTCAGTTAACTACTAATTCAATGGTTTGCAAGAAGTGGTAAAAAGTTTCTTTTTTTTAAACTAGTGACTAACAAGTTGAAATATTGATTCACCCCCACTCTCATTATTTAAAACAATTAGTATCAAAGTAAGTCCTTTAGGAATCCATTTAATAGAGAGACTGAGATATAAGGTATTGTGTCTAGGAAGCACAAGAAGAAGACAAATCATATGCAGTGAATTCATAGAACTATTGTTGTGCAAGTGATGTATCAAATGTAGTGGAAATATCAAAATATTATCAATAAACGACAATCAATAGCCAAAAAGGTCATCAAAATAAATATGTATAATGAAGGTATGCTTCTACTCAATGATACAAATTATCATATATTGAAAGAAAGGGTGAAGTCTAGATTAATACCTTTTGGATCTAGTATGTAAAGGAAATACCTAAAATCACCCATAAAGTGAAGAATAGTAGAAGAATAATTAGGAAATAAATGAAATTTATGATATCATACCTAATTCAAAACTCGATAAATTTATTCTCTATGAATCTACAAAGGTTGTATGGGAAAACTGGTAAGCGATCCATGAAGGAGATATAGATAAGGAAGAAGTTCATTCTTTCTTATTTTTGTCCTAATGAAGAAATATTTAATGTATCTGAAGAAGAGACTTGTAGCATACCTATCATATGACATGGAGTTACACATTTATAAGAAGAAAGCTTAGATAATGAATTTTATCTTAGAAGAAAAATTGTATCTTCCTTGAAAAATAATGAAAGCCTCAAGGAGAAGTTACAATATTATGAAAATAGGGATCATGATGTGGATGAGTTAGAGAGTATTGTAATAGTCCTACATGCATAATTAAAGTAAATTGAAAACAAACAACAAAGCAATGATTGAACATCTTAATGAAAGGAAAATAGATTGGGAAGGACTTGAATCTGACATCGTCTGTTTGAAGACTAATCTAAAAAATTCAAACGAATAGAATAATATGCTATTTCTTATATTTGACTAAAAGAAAAATGGGATTAAAGAGAAAATTATCAGGTTGAGAACCCATCTAGAAGAGGCAAGAAGAGTTAAAAAGGTCATAAGAAATTAGCTAAAAGAAAAAGGGAGTGACTGTGAGAAATTAGAATTAGAGGGATTCTCACTAAGAAGTGATCTAGAAGGAAAGTTTACAGAGTTGAGACTCCAAGATAGTACCAAGATGATAGATAATGTCCTCTAAAGTCAAAGGTATCCCTCCATTAATCACGTCTTCATTTTCCCAAAAAATATAAGGGAGAATCTAGCTCATAGGCATGCGTAGGTACTCTCAAAGAAAACAATGAAACTTCTAAAATTCCAGGTAATGAAACAAGTCATAACAAAATTCATAAATGAAGTAATAGAAGAAAGAAACAGGACCAACAACCAAGGACAATAGCTTCTGAATTAAAGTCATTTTCTCCCAGGAATGAGTATGGAAAGCATACAAACATCCAAAGAAGAAACAACAATTTAATTTTCTCCTTAATGAATGATATTGAGTGTTTTATCTATCAAATACTTGGAGACATTGTAGCTTAGTGTAGACGAAAATTGTTTAGGCCTTCTCAGGCAAGAAGTCAAGGAGATATCCTCTCCATAAGAAGTTCATCAACTCCCAAGTATACAAATTTCTTTCAAGGCTACTTCTTTTCATGCAATTTATTTGGTCATAAGGCTACAAAGTTCAAGTCATATGGAAATGGAAGGAACATGAAGTAGACGTGTTTTGATTCCTTTGCCCTCTTTTCTGGTCACATAATATTATATACAATCGATAAGTTTGGACATGTGGCAATGGAGTGTAGGAGCAAGTCAATGAGATATTTCAGACATTTTATATAGTAGGTGGAACCTATTCAAAATAGGTAACAAATTAAGAATTCACTTAACAATAGGCTAGAAGAAGCAGTCATTGTTGAAGAAAAAAATTTCTTAATAAACATAAATATATATAGAAATTTTTTATTAATAAATGAATTGACAAATGATGTCGTTTACAATGGGGTTTCCTGGCTTAAATATTTCCACGGGCACCCTTTGGGGAAAGGGCATGATCTTATGATCGTGCCCTTTTGTCTAACTAAACCTAAAATTAAATAATAAACTTAAAATCAACTAATTTTTTACATAACATTGCCTTCCTCTCGAAAGAATGCTTTGTCCTCAAAGCATACGCAATGTCCGATGTTTGTTGACAAAATGCTTCATTCTCCCAAGAAGTGTCCTATTCGGTAAATTCTTCCACTTGATCAAATATTCCCAGATGATCAAAGTCACACACTTTAAAAGGTCTTGGATTAATCTCTCAATTTCCATTTTTTGGAGATGTGGATATCAGTATGGCTTGATGTTGATGGGGTCCAACCTTGCCTTAACTTCTATTCTATGCTCAATTTCCCTATTAGGTAGCATCTTCATAGGTAGGTCTTGAAATACTTTTTCATGCTTCCGAATAAGATCTTGTATCTCTGGTGACTCTTCTCTGGTCATATTTGCAGATAACATTTCCAATTGGTGACATTGTATTACATAATTCGGTGCTCCTTTTCGACTCAACTTCATCATCTGAGATGATGATACAACTTGATCTTCTGGTGCTTCGAATCCTTGTAGTTTGTACTTTTGACCTCCCCATTTGAATTTTATAAAATTTACTTGGTGTTTGGTGGCATAAGTACCTAAATTTCGTAACCACTAGATACCTAAGACTACATCTACTCCTCTTAACGGTACCATGAAGAACGGAGATTCTAGATTAAAGTCTTGAATATGAAAATTGACCTTATGGCATTTCCCCACCTTTTCAATCTTCTTACCATTAGCTACCATCACTTTGATGTTTGGTAAGGGAAATTAAAATATATTGAGTCTCTTTGCCACGGTTGCATCTAAAAAATTGTGTGTGCTTCCAGAGTCGATGAGAACCACTACGTTGTTCTTATTTATGTGTCCCTTTAACTTTAAGTCTGAAGTTGTGATATACCTATCATGGCTGATAATGACACTTGTGGAATACTCCCATCATCTAAATTTTGTGATAATTCTTGGGCATATTCTATTTCTTCTATGTCAAAACCTTCACTGTTTGAATCATGGGTTGCTTCACAATTATATAGGTTTTTTGGTTCTTTTCCTTTAGCACATCTATGTTTCAGGTCCCACTTCTCACCACAACATTTACATTTACCCTCTTTTATCCTTTGCATTTCCACATTAGATTTTTCATCTTCACGATGATGTGGTGGAATATATCTTGTATTATTTGAGTCCACGTACTGGGGTATCCTTCGTCTTGAATATGTTTTTTCTACTTTAGACCAAAATATTGGTTCAGATTTATTTTCGGTTGGTTTTGCTTTCTGTCTTGATACTTCTATTGATGTAATGTCATGCATCTCAAGTTCTACTTGTAAATGGGTTTTGAGTCCTGAGACATATGATTGAATCAGACGAGATTCTGATAACCCAGGTACTCATGTTACTAACATCTCCCATTCTTGAGTGTATTCATCCACACTTCCCTTTTGTCATAACTTGATGAGTTTTGAAAAGAACTCTTCTTCTCTTACACCTTGGAATCTTTTAAAGAATGCATCTCGAAATTTTCTCCAGCTAATGACATTTGTTGTCTTTTTCCACCACATATACCAGTTATATGCTTCCCCTTCCATTTTCACGGATGCATGCCTGAGCTTTTTGTCATCATCATTGATGTCATATATCTCAAAGTATTCTTCTGCTTTATTTATCCATGCAACATTATTTTTTTCGTTTCCATCTAATTTAGGCATCTCGGCTTTTGCCCTTCACTGGTGTGTTGCTAATGGTTGAGCGAAAAAAGGGTGCTAATTGGTAAAATTATCCCAGAGTTGCTTGTTTGTAAAGGCTGTGTTACTTACTTCTTGGTGGGGTGTCGCTGATTTTTTGGGGATTCAACTTTTTCGTGAGAGACTATTGACTTTGTTGAATCTGATGAGATGTGTTCTTGATTCTCTTCACTTTCTTTTAGTAGTTGTTCGGGTGTACAATTCGACCTTTTACATAGAATTTTCAACATTGTTAAGACCTCTCTGATGTTTACTTCTATTTGGACATGTTGATTTTCCATCACTTTGATGTTTACTTCTATTTGGACATGTTGAATTGCAGTATAATGTAGAAAGAAGAAGTACATGAACACATCATATACCTCACCACCAAGGGCCATCTGAAGAAGTGGATGTCTCATAGCTGAAGCTACTCAAACCATCGATCTCAAGGCATCGATGAAAGCAGATGGCTGCTCACATAGGAATGTGGACATCTGACACATAGCTATCGATAAAAAGCTGAAGCTTGTTGAACATCAATTTCTCAGCATTGATTGCAAGAATAATCAAACAAAGCAGAATCAACCAAAGAAGAATTGATGAAAATATGAATCGATCACAAGAAGAAGAATCGATCATAAAGAGAAGAACTACTCTGGACTCTTGGCTTTATAGCTTGCTGGTTGTCTGGCTCTGTAGCACTCTAGCTTATGCCATTGCAGCTTTGGATCTACCTGAATTTCGAGCGGTGTGACTCTATGGCTATCTGCGCTATGGATTTATCAAGCTCTGTAGCTCTATGGGGTTCAACCGCTACACTGGCTTTCAACCTCTCTCTGGGACTCAGGCTCTCGGGTCTCTTCCTCGCAGCCTTTCCACACAACGTCTTGGGCTTTCTGTCATATTTCTCTCACCTACTGTTACATAGCCTTTCTGCACTTCCCTTACGCAGTCGTTTTGTCCCCCTCGGCTCTTTGCATCCATTGTGTTTTATAACACATTTGGATCAAAGTCGTGCTTAAAAATTGGAGGTCAGTTTTGTTTATAATGGAAGCCGTTTGCATAGAAGCATCGACTCGTGCAACAAAATCCTCAGAATAGCCTTCTTCCTGTTAAAACAGAAATACACTAAAAAACTGATAAATTTGACCAAAATATTAAAGACCGGATCTAAAATTTTTATGAAATCAGCCTTATAATTCCCATCGGTTCGCGCCTAATCACTTATCGCTAGCGCTTCTACCAATAACCCAGCATATCGAGGGATCCACCGACACTGATCGCCAATCATTCCAATTGCCGAGATTGGTGATCACTAATCACAATCGTTACACTGAGGGGTCCTGGTCCTTGGCATTTGGGTTTCACCAACCCGATCTGCCGATGCCGACATTCCATCGCCGATTTACAAGCGTTGATATCGCCAATTTAACTTCTCCAACCCCATATATCAGCAATCACTGATCAGGGGTCTTAAAGTCCACCCTTCACACAATTCCTGATGCGATTTGACTTATAAAGGCTTTAATTCCTTTTTTATGAGAATAACCTCCTTTTTTCAACAGAACCAACGAAACTTTTTTTTTGTGATAACTTCATCACCCAGACTCGGATTGACGAACCGTTTGCACCTTCGCGATCAAGAAGACAAGATCTACGCTTTGGTCCTAGTTTGAAGTCATTCTGAGTGCTTTGATTTTCAAGCGTTCATAACCCTTTTTTTTGTCTTACGTGTCTTTCTAGAGCCACCTGGATCAATCCTCCCCACTGAGAAGCTTTTGGTCCTCCAAAAGCATAAAAATTAATCTGCAACTCTTTCTGTACCCTATCTGCATCACAAGCATCCTCAAAGGTCTCGCTTCCTTCTCCTTCACATTTTTTCTTCAGAGCCTTAAGCGATGAATCGACACCTGCTACTTCTGCAACCTATAGTACATTGTTTGCCAGTTACATGCTTGAATGACATGACCAACTAATGACCCAAACATCCCACACTTGCCACGAGTTCATAATACATACTCGGTGGACAAGTTTACAACAAGATGGACATAATACTCTAGCTATGACAATAAGGCCAACCTATTATGGTTGCTTCAAAAAGTGATGAAAAACACATCATCACTGCATCACATGATTTACATACATAAGGCCAAACACTATTGTGTCATCAAGTGATGGAAACATAACATCACATTTAGAGTTTTAACATGCAACTCAAAATACGACTCAAAACATGATGAGACATCATTGTTGCTGACTACGTGATGGAAACACATCATCACATTTACATTTTAAAATGCAACAAGTGATTTAAAAAAGAATGACCATGAAATGACAACATGTCTAGAAACCATTTTTCACTTATCAATGTGAATGGGTCACCTCCTTGAGGTGGTTTTGCTTGTCGAACAACTGCTCTTCCTAGTTCACGCACCGACGCTTTGTCTTTAAGGTGTTGCTCTAGATGGAGCTTCCAACAAGTGGCTCTTTGATGGCCATTTTTGTTGCAATGACTGCAGTAAGTTTTCTTCCTCCATATCTGCTTAACCTGTTTCTTTTCATGTTGTTGAGAGTGTATTTCATGCCTCATGAGTGCTTCCATTCTTTTCCAACACTTGGAAAAGGTATGGTTAGGCAAACCACAAAAGGTACATGTTTTTCAATGCCTTGATCTTCATTCATTACTAACAACATGATCATAATAAAAATGAACATTTGAAGATCGAAAATGGTTATACCTTCCTTTGCTATCTTTGATGTTAGTATGGCGATGAGAGCTTGCCTCCACTCTCTTCCTGTAAGGGAAACTGCCATGAGATGATGCGGATATTTTCCCATCATTCTCTTTCCTCGATGATCTCATCGATTTCTCGGAAAAATCTGACACCTTTGAGCACTCTCCTTTAGTCTATCTCGAGCCTACAAATCAATGCTCATGCACAACCTCCAAAGGTTGAGTGATGCCTTGGTTATTAACACCAAGTTCTTTCTACTCATGCCTCGTCTTTGTAAGGAGCCTCATGTTTGTCCCTGTAATTGGGGTCTCCAAATATCCAACAGAAATAATACTATGAGAAGATGAAATCGAAAGGAAATTAACATATTCTACCTTCTCTTTCGATTAGTCGATTAGGAAAGAATTGATGAGGGTTGGTCATCATCCATCTTTGGTGGTTTACTAATTGTCTCAGTGCATTCCCTAACTTCTTTCCTGACATACCCAAGTCTTGTCTAATGGGGTAATTCCTCTACTTTCATGTGGTTGACAATGCCTTGGCCATTAACGCCCAAGCCTTTTTCTTGGTACCCCATTCTCTTCCACAGTTTAGAGCCAATCCCTGTGGTATGATTTTCAAACACCGCGAAATCATCATCAGGAAACATACATGAAGATGGAGAACTAATTTTTACCTCACATGAGTCACGCTACAACTTTTCCAAGGCCTCATCGTTTGCTTGAAATTATCGTAGAAAACTTTGTTTTCCCTCTTTCTCTTCATGTAAGTGCATCTTCAATTCATCATTATCTGTTTGAAGATTATGTTTGTTTTGCTTCAGTTCCTCCATGGCTTCTTCTGTGGCTTTCAAATGAAGCTGTAACCACTCCTTTTCCTATGTTTCTTTCTATAGAGTTTCATACACAATTTCCACTTTCTTGGAAATGTCCAGCATGATCTCGCACGTCACTCTTTCATCCTCTATCATTGCACGTTCCATTATTCATGTTGCAATTCACATACATGTAAAGACAGCTCTGATACCACTTGATCTAGGTTCAGGTGTGAAGAAGGACCCTTCCAAGACCTTTTACTTTCATGATGTGTTAAAATTGCTTTTTAAAAGAACATTAACCAATAAATCTGCATGTGGAAAAGAAGAGGAACATAACAATCATCAATACATGAAAACATAAGACATTCATAATGGAGTTCGACTAGGAAGGACTACGTCTCTGGGCCCCAGTGTCAAGATGGTGTATGTTGCTGCATTTGGTGTTGTCAATAAAGGTGATGTACACAAGAGATGATGTCTCGATCATACAAGGAAAAATTCCCTCATGTAGGAGTCACTCTAAGAGATATCCCACAACTTGGAACTCTCAATTGAACTCCTATCGGTATGACACAAAAACATGCACGGTGAGCATCCCGCCAACATGGCCCAAAAGGGATGTCAAAAAAAACCACATGCATGACGACAACAAGATTATCCCAACAACATACAAGGGATCTCAAAACATAACATGATGAGTTATGACAACAAGTACATCACATAAAAGATTCTACATCAAATCAAGTAAGGAATCATGACAACATGTAATAAACAAGATCCTTCATCAACATCAATCAAGGATCTATGCAGTATAATGCAAAAAGAAGAAGTGCATGAACACATCATATACCTCACAACCAAGGGCTATTTGAAGAATTGGATGTCTCGTTGCTGAAGCTGCTCAGACCATCAATCTCAAGGCATCGATGAAAGCAGATGGCTGCTCACATAGAAATGTGGACATCTAACACATAGCTGTTAATAAAAAGCTGAAGCTTGCTGAACATCGATTTCTCAGCATTGATTGCAAGAAGAATCAGACAAAGAAGAATCAATCCAAGAAGAATTGATCAAAATATGAATCGATCACAAGAAGAAGAATCGATCATAAAGAGAAGAACTGCTTTGGACTTTCGGATTTATAGCTCCCTGGTTATATGGCTATGTAGTGCTCTGGCTTATGCCACTATGACTCTGGATCTACCTGAATTTCAAGAACTGTGACTCTATGGCTATCTACGCTATGGATTGATCAAGCTCTGTAGCTCTATGGCATTCAAGCATTGTGCTGGCTTTCAAGCTCTCTCTGGCACTCAAGCTCTCGAGTCTCTTCCTCGTAGCCTTTCCACACAACCTCTTGGGCTTTTTGTCATACTCATCTCACCCACTGTTACATAGCCTTTCAGTGCTTCCCTCATGCAACCCTTTTGTCCCCCTCGGCTCTTTGCATTTGTCATGTTTTATAACATGTTTGGATCAAAGCCACACTTAAAAATTGGAGGTCAGTTTTGTTTATAATGGAAGCCATTTGCATAGAAGCATCGACTAGTGCAACAAAATCCTCGGAATAGCCTTCTTCCTATTAAAACATAAATACACTAAAAAACTGATAAATTCGATGAAAACATAAAAGACCGGATCTCAAAATTTTATCAAATTGGACTTATAATTCCCATCGGTCCATGCCTAATCACTTAACGCTATCGCTTCTGCCAATAGCCTGCATATCAAGGGATCCACTGATGCCAATCACCGATCATTCTGATCGCCGATATTAGCGATTGCTAATCGCATTCACTACACCCAGGGGTCCTCGTCCTCGGCCTTTGGGTTTTTCCAACTCAATCTGTCGATGCCGACATTCTCTCACCGATTTACAAGTTCCAATTTCATCGATTTAACTTCTTCGACCCCATATATTGGCAATTGCTGATCGAGGGTCTTAAAGTCCACCCTTTTACATGATTCCTGATGAGATTTTCCTTATAAAGGCTTTAAGTCCATTTTTATGAGAAAAACCTCCTTTTTTCAAAGGAACCAAGGCAACATTTGTTTTGCAAAGACTCAGATTGACGAATCATTCACACCTCTACGATCAGGGAGACGAGATCTACACTCTGGTCCTAGTTCGAAGTCATTCTGAGTGCTTTGATTTTCGAGCATTTATAACCCTTTTTTTGTCCTGCGTGTCTTTTTAGAGCCACTTGGATTAGAGAAGAATTGTCTCTTTTAATAATACCCAAGGTGGTGATGTTATTCTTGGAGATTATACACCCATAAAGGTGATAGGAAAAGGGAGAGTTAGCCTCAATGTCAAAAATGTAAAAGTTATTGATGTCTTACTAGTTGAAAGGTTAAAAAACAACATTTTAAGTCTGATCAAATGACTGAAAGAGGACATGTAGTCATATTTACTTCAGGAGGATGAAAAATTATAAAAGAATACATCAAAAATATAAAAGAAAAAGGAATCAAAATTGTAGATAAGTTATATGTATTGAAGAAAAGTCCCATAAGAAATAAGAGACTAAAAGAAATTTCGTTTTAGATTTTGAATAAGAGACGAAATGCCTAGCTACAATATATCACTACTTATCATATTCACAAGGAACACTATAAAAGAATATTGGCACAATATCAATGGGATCTAATGGAAACAATATAGTAGCTTGATTATTTGATGGAGATGAGTAGCAACACTATCATTTTTTATTGAGATCCTACATACACTTTCAGGTCCACAAAATCAACAAGTTACTATAGTGCTTCCATTAGGTCCCACTGAGATTGTGCTAATATTCATCTGTAGAATTCCTTATGAATATCGTAGGTAGCAATATACTATACATGTTGGGCCTTTCTTCCCTTTTCTAGAATCGAAGGAAGTGATTGTTTTTAATCTCTTATTTCTTCTAGGAATTTTCGTCAATACATATAACTTATATATAATTTTGATTCCTTTTGTTATTATCTTTCCATTTTCTTCTTCTATAATTTTTCATATTCTTGAAGTGAATATGAATACATGTCCTTAGTCATTCATTTGACCCACACATAGAATGTTGTGTTTTAAACCTTCAACTAGTAATACTTTAGAAACTTTTGTATTTTTTACATCAAGGATGCATCTACCTTTTCCTATCACATTTGCTGGTGTATTTTTTCCAATAATAATGAGTAGAGGGGGGGATATTCATGGAAATTAGGGTTTCAAGGATTTTTATCATTTTTATCTTGCCTACACTCTTTTATTTTCATATAAGATCCATATTATCTATCTGATTATAAGAGAATGCATTGAAAAATTGATTGAAAATCCTAGTACCAGTTATGTGTCATGTGTTTTTTTATCCATAAGAGAGGGAGAGGGTCATGGTCCTTAACATCCATAATAACTGAGATATTTACTTCATCCTTTTAAAGCACTCTCATGTTCATTTGAGCATCATTGTATCATTGGTGCACCTATCATTGGGTCACTTGGTTGAGTGATGTGTCTTGGGTCTATATAGTCATGAGATTCATTTGTCTAGGCTTGCATACAAGGAAGAGTCATTATGTCAACCATACATTGTAAAGGAAGTTTAAGATAAAATATGTATGGGCTCTTGGATTCTTTGGTATAAGCCACATGTGTGATTTCATATCATTTCCATGGTTATT
This sequence comes from Pinus taeda, assembly GCA_000404065.3. Lineage (NCBI taxonomy): Eukaryota > Viridiplantae > Streptophyta > Pinopsida > Pinales > Pinaceae > Pinus > Pinus taeda. The sequence goes on from APFE030788018.1 coordinate 57,214, forward strand.
TAATAATCTTTACTCCTAGGCACGAGTAGTAAAAAAGATCATGAGCTTTGGCATGTATTCATTTCATCCATGTGTGGGTTTGGAATTCAGTTATGTATCTTCGTATCCTGGTTATGAAGGCATATACTCTACGTTCATATTTTTTCCATTTTGTGTTGTGGAGTTTTAAATTCATGAGAAGTGGCCTCTTGCATGTTTCACGGAGGTAAATGAAGTGGCAAAAATTTTGAACAATAGCAAGAAGAAAGCATTTGTAGACCTAGAATATGTGCAATATGAGCTTCTTTAGGAGAGAGGAAATCATTGTGCTTAGTCAAGACATGTTAGTTATCATTTGACAATGATTTTCCTTGTTCCTCATACTTATATTGTAGGTGTTGGCAGCTATTCAGTTTTCATCAGAAAATATCTTTCTATGAATCTTGTCAGTGGCATCAATATGGTTTTTAGTAACAATAGAACACCCTTTTCATTTATTTTAAAGGGGAGAGTGACACAACCATTAGAAAAAGGAACAAGATCAATCACCTTGAAAAGAAGAATATCAACTTGGTGTTTGTGGTTGTAGGTAGACATCATAGGCAAAGGGGGAGAATGTTGGAAGAATGGTGTTCGCATTGATGTGAACTAGCTATTAATGAGTTTTTAAGATGTTAAGATCAAGTGCTAATGTGTTTAAATATTTACATGTAATTGACATGATGTGTCTTGTTGGATTGTGGTAGTAATTTTAGTTATGGGTAAAAGAATTTGATGTTTCCTTTAATTATCTTATAAAAGCTATTTTTTCATGTCAACATGTGTCCTTAATGGACAAATTTAGATTTTACATTGAAAACCACATCCCTAATCAAGATTTTCTATGGTTAGCTCATGTTCAAAAACTTGAATGAGAAAATATGGACTAATATTCATTAACTCATGGAGGTAGCCTAGTTTAGGAGTTCATAACCCACTTTCGTAAGCTTTTAGATGATGAAAATTGTGTTTGCGCATCCATATTTGCAAAAGAAAGATTACCTTGGGCCTAAAACAAAAAACTTCCCACGGTATTTGTCCATTAGTTTTATTTGGTCAATGTCAAAAGAACTATATATACCATATTGATTATGGTGTCATATAGCAATTAAGGAAAATCATCTCAACTAACTAACTACTATATATATATATATATATATATATATAATTATATGTTGTGGGATGATCTAGTGTGAGATTACATTAGATCTAATGCAAGCATTAAGTTCCTTACGTTGGGTGATTGTGTAGCATCACATCTCCTGCGTATAACAAATTATTGGATGCACCTCTCTTAGAGGTTGTTTTGTTGGTACCTTTGTCTAATTGAAGTACTATGAATGAGTGATGGTCAACCTTCACCAACACATTTTATGTATGGTGTAATATGAGCATATGCTTCTAACGCAAGAACCAATGGTTTCAAGGAAATCTCAACAATCAGCCCCCATGTTTTCTATCTCCTTTACAGTCCCTCTTTACCGTGACTCTCTGATTTCCACCCTTTTAAATAGAACTACTCGCGATTCTCTGTAGATCGTAACACATTAGATCTAACAATCCAGATTATATCACGATCTCAAATCGCTATGGGTAAGCATTCAGGTCTCGGCCCTTACATACAAAGTGTTATGATGTGATATAGTCAATGGTCCCACTTCCATCGCATATCGCACTGTTCCGCGGCCAGGGTCCAGTAACATACACATGATTTCTTGCGGTGTGATATTTCACAATCACACTTCACAATTTCTTAAGGCCTGTGCTCGGACCACGTACCAATGTTCATTTGCAATGCAGTATTGAACATCGCTATTATTCAAGGCCTGAGGTCTGCCCCTTGTAAACAAATCTCTGTGATGTGATATGGATGATCCAATGGTTGGCGGGGTTTCACACCGTTGGTTCAAACTTGGATCAATGATGGAGATTTTAAGTGATCTTCAACATGATTAATAATACTAAAGGTTGTGATTCCATTGAACTCTGAGTTTTATATCATAAATCATAAAACGAGAGAAATATTCGACTCTGTCCTAAATACAGGTAATCAAAAGTGAAACGAGAGTTTCCACAACATCATTATATAAACATACACACAACATTAATTATTCATTATAAAAAATGGTTACAGAGTCTCAGCCTTTGGCTCTATCACAACGATTAAAAGACCTCTATTTAAATCTGAATCCTCACTCTATTACTTAACTCCTACTTCGCTCAATCCTCTCTCATCCCTGCCAATTCTTATATATTAAATTTTTCTTCTTTTTATCAATCCAATCCTGCCTAACAAATCAATTTCTATTTTTGAACATTTTAATAGTCAATTTGTATTTTCAAGCTCTATCACACACCTATGCTAACAACTTGTCTTTGAATCTAAAATAAGACAATTTATAACTATTACAATAATGAAAAGCAGATCATTTCTTTAGAGATCCAACCCTTTCGGTAAAAACTTACTTTTGACCACTCAGGCCAGTGAAGTTCAACTTTTTTAGTGACAACATGTGAACAAACTTTGCTAGCTAAGTCCAGATGCTCCTACATCAGACTCTTGGGGAAGAAAGAAATCATCCCTCATACTTTCAGGGCTTACTCCATACTTCTGCAACTCAGTTGTTGTTAACTTGCTAGCATCCTCCACTGGTTATCCTTTCCATTTGACTAGATATTGAAAATAATTCTATCCTCTGGTTCTTTTGGATTCTCGTTTCTCCAAAACAGCTTCCCCTTCTTTCTTAACAGTCATTGGCATTTGTTCTTCCTAGTTCAAGCTTTGAATTTCATCTTCTATACTTTTCTCCTATAGCTTTATCTCTGTCCCTTTTCATGGATACAAATTTGCAATATTGAAAATAGGTGATATTTCAATCCCTTATGGCAATTCAATTTCATATGCATTAGCTGAAAACTTTCTTACAATTTTACATGCTCCTATATTTTTCATCTTTAGTTTATTGTAAGTCTTAGCATGAACTATTTCTTTCTCAAATATACCATCACCAAATCGCCCACTTAGAATTCTTTCTCTCTTCTTTCCATATCCACTCTCTGTTTGTATTTACCACTGCTTTCCTGCAATCTGCCTTTAACATCTTCTTGTAGTCTTTGCATTTGTTCTACAAACTCTTCAACTTTTACACTTCTTGTCTCATGTTTACCCAGATTTCTTAGCTCATACACACCTCTTGGATTCATTCCAAAAACAATCTAAAATGGACTCATTCTAGTACTTCGGTTTGGAGTGTCATTATAATCAAATTCAGCCTAAGCTAGTACTAAATCCCACTCCTTAGGATTTTGATACACTAAAATTCTTAATATGTTTTTGAAGCTCCTATTTACTACTTTGGTCTGTCCATCTATTTGAGGGTGGTATTCTGAACTGAAACTGAGGTTCGCTCCTAGTTTCTTCCAAAGAGATCCAAAAATGTCTTACAAACTTTGTATGTATATCAGACACAAAAATTATAGGCAATCCATGTAATCTTACAATTTTTGAAAAAAATAGATTAGCTATATGTGTTGCATCACTAGGCTTCTTACAAGCAATGAAATGTTCCATCTTGGAAAATCTATCTACCATAACATAAATGGAATCATTCCCTCTTTGAGTTTTTGGTAATCCAAAAACAAAGTCCATGCTAACTACATCCCACGGTCGGTCTGGTATTGGCAATGACTGATACAATCCTGTATTCTAGCTTCTCCCTGTAGCATGCTGACATATCTTGCACTTCTCAACAAATCGCTTAACATCAGTTTGCATTTTTAGCCAATAATAAAAAGCATTCACCTGAGAAAAGGTTTTATCTTGTCCAAAGTGACCAGATAATCCTCCACTATGTCTCTCCTTTATGATGTTTTCCCTCATAGAACATTTGGGAATACACACTTTGTTTCCTTTAAACAATAAGCTTCCTTGGATGAGATAATATAACCATTGACTTCTGTTATGAACTATTGGATTTTGAACTACTGTCTAGATATCTTTGAAATCTGCATCATCTTTGTACATTTCAATTATTTCTTCAAATCCTACAACACCAACTTTGAATTATTGCAGAATAAAAATTACCTTGCTCAACACATCAATGACTTCATTCAACTTACCACTTGTGTTCTTTATCACAAAAGTAAATCTCTGCAAAAATTGTACACACTTGGCATGCTTTTGGTTCAATTTTGGTTGGTTATTTATGAACTGTAATGCATGATTGTCTGAATACAATATAAATTCCTTTGGCAGCAAATAATGTCTCCATTTTTTCAAGGCTTGTACAACAACATAAAAATATTTATCGTAAGAAGAACACTTCTTCCTTGATTCATTCGATTTCTCACTGATGTACGCTATCGGTCTTTGTTCCTGACTCAAAACTATGCCACCTGCAACTCCTCTAGCACCTGTTTCAACTTGAAATACTTTTTTAAAATCAAGAAAAGCTAAAATTGGTTCCTCTATGATTTTCCTCTTCAGCAATTTAAAATTCCTGTCTGCTACTTTTGTCCACTTGAACGACTGATTAGTCTCCTTAATTGTTTCAAGAATTGGTGCACAAATCTGATTAAAACCTTTGATAAACTTCCTGTAAAAAATTTCAAGACCATGGAAGCTTCTTACCTCAAATATATTTCTCAGAATAGGCCAGTTCCAATTTGCTTAGACTTTCTCTAGATCCATTTTCAATCCTTCTTCAAAAACTATGAATTCCAAATAAATTAATTATTCCTGCATGAAACTACATTTCTTCAGATTTATCAGTAGTTTCTCTTTCTGTAGAGTTCTTAAAACCAATTTAAGATGCTATAGATGTTCTTCCTTAATTTTACTAAAAACTAGAATATCATCAAGATAAATAATAACAAATTTGCCTGCATATTCCTTCAAGACTTCATTCATCAATCTCATGAACATGCTAGGTGCATTAGTGAGTCCAAAAGGCATCACTAACCACTCATACAACCCACTGTTTGTTTTAAATGCAGTCTTCCATTCATCTCCTTCTAGAATTCTTATTTGATGATATCCACTCTTTATATCTATTTTAGTAAAATACTTTGATCCACTCAAACAATCCATTAAATCATCCATGTGTGGCAAAGGAAACCTATATCTGATTGTGATCTTGTTTATGGCTTTGGAATTTGTGGGCATACGCCATTCACCTCCTTTCATTGGACTAAGTAATATTGGTACAACACATTGACTAAGACTCTCTCTGATTAATCCCTTATCCATCAGTTCTTGCACTTATCTTCCAACTTCTGCATTCTCTTGAGGAGTTAATATATATGCTACTTTATTTGGAAAACTTACTCCTAGCATTAGATCAATATGATGACTAATACTCATGATTGGTGGCAATGCATTTGGCAACTCATCCACAATAATATCAGTGAAATCATTTAACAGAGTTTTGATTTCTTCATGTAAATCATCTAAGTTTGTGGATGTTAAAATTACCTTCGGTCTCCCTCTGACAACAAAATGAATTTATTCACCTTTTCCAATCTCTTGCAATAGCTCCTTTTGGTTCATCAAGATAACACTATTTCTAGGTGCTCCTTTGTCAGCGTCATCCTTCAATGGCAACAATGTATGTTTACTTCCATCCTTCTCCAGAGTATAAGTGTTTTTTCTCCCATCATGAATAGCTTTCTGATCAAACTGCCACGATCTCCCCAGTAATACATGGCATATATCCATTGGACATTGCATAATATTACATCCTTATACATACCAATCTGTATTTCAACCTTGCATTGTTCTGTCACAATAATCTGATGTCCCTTCTACAACCATGAAACTTTACAAGGAGTAGGGTGCACTATCTTTGCTAATCCGAGCTTGTCCACCATATTTGTAGAAACAAGGTTATCAATGCTTCCACTGTCAACTATTACTTTACAAAACTTACCTTTTGATTTACAGGTAGTTCTAAAAAAATTCTTCCTTTGCATTGGTTCTTCAATATCTTTCTCTATCTTAAGCAATGTCCTCCTCAACAATAGGGATTCTCCTATTTCAGGGGGTTCTTCCATTTCCATAAGTCGAGGTGTTTCTGCTTGGCCTCAGCCACATTCACATTCCTTTGACTTGCTAGTTTATTATGAGGACAATCCCATGATACATGATCTTTGCTAATCCGAGCTTGTCCACCATATTTGTAGAAACAAGGTTATCAGTGCTTCCACTGTCAACTATTAATTTACAAAACTTACCTTTTGATTTACAAGTAGTTCTAAAAAAATTCTTCCTTTGCATTGGTTCTTCAATATCTTTCTCTATCTTAAGCAATGTCCTCCTCAACAATAGGGATTCTCCTATTTCAGGGGGTTCGTCCTTTTCCATAAGTCGAGCTCTTTCTGCTTGGCCTCAGCCACATTCACATTCCTTTGACTTGCTAGTTTCTTATGAGGACAATCCCATGATACATGTCCCCATTCTCCACATGTGTAGAGCCGAATATTTCTTCCTCGACCCCTTCCTCTGGGCGCAAATCTTCCTCTATTAAAATACCCTCTCTATGGTGGTTTGCTACTTGAACTGCCTACTTTATACTGATGTTGTTGTCCCCTTGGTTTGGTATTTCCTCTACCTCTTACTGAGCTTCTTCCTCTATTCCTCCAATTATTTTTTCTCATCATCTCTTCTTCCTTCAAACCTGCTTGATAGGCATCCTCAATAGTCTTCAGACTTAACAAGCTAATCTCATCTTGTATGTCATATCTTAAACCATTGATCTATCTAGCTACCTTTTCCATGTCATCTTTTGCATGTCTTGCTCTAATACTCAATCTATAAAACTCTTTTGTGTATTCTTTTAGAGACATTCCTTTTTTCCTTAATTTTTACAATTATTTAAAAAGTTTTAACTAATAATCTTTAGGCATAAATTTACCTTTCATCTTACTCACCATTTTGTCTCGTTGCTTGATCTTGGACTTTCCTTGTTCTGGATGTTTGTATCTCATCCCACCAAATAGCTGCATGACCCTTCAATCTGGTAACTATAAATTTCACCTTCTTCTTGTCATCAGCTTCCTCTTCATGGTCAAAATATTTGTCTAATCACCTGATCCAATCCATTAGCTCTTTTGCATTGAAACTCCCTTCATACATAGGAATTTCCACCTTTAGCTTTCCTCCTACTTTTGCGAGCATCCTAATAACTCTGGTAGTTTCATCTTCCTCCTCTTCTTCTTCCTCAGATTATTCTTCTTTAGCACTGTCATCCCCTTCATCAGGTGTTCTTCTCTAAGCAATCTCAATTGTTTCCATCCTTGCACGCAGAATTCGGATTTCCTCCAATAGAACTGCATTTGCTTTTGATCTTCCTCAACCAATGTCAGCTCCTCTCCTTGGTGGCATGTTTACTGTAATCAACCTTAATCTTTGCTCTGATACCACAAATGATGCAGGAATTAATGGTTTCAAGGAAATCTCAACAATCTTCCCCCGTGTTTTCTATCTCTTTTATAGTCCCCCTTTACTCCGACTCTTTGATTTCCACCCTTTTAAATAGAACTTCTCGCAATTCTCCATAGATCGTAACACATTAGATCGAACGGTCCATATTATATTGCAATCTCAAATTGCTATGGGTAACCATGCAGGTCTCAACCCTTATAGACAGAGTGTTGTGATGTGATATAGTCAATGGACCCACCTCCATCGCATATCATGCATTCAGTGATTGGGGTCTGGTAACATACATAGGTTTTCTTGCAATGCGATATTTCATGATCGCACTTCGCAATTTCTTAAGGTCTACAGTCTGACCATGTGCCAATGTTTATGTATGATGCAATATCAAACATCACTATTCTTCAAGGCCTAAGGTCTGCCCGTTATAAACAAATCTTTACAATGCGATTTGGGTGATCCAACGGTTGGCAGGGTTTCGCAGCGTTGATTCGAACTTGGATCAACGACGGATATTTTAAGCAAGCTTCAACACGATTAATAATACTAAAGGCTACGATTCCATTGAACTATATGTTTGATATCATAAATCATAAAACCAGAGAAATATTCGGCTCTGTCCCAAATACGAGTAATCAGAAGTGAAACGAGAGTTTCCACAACATCATTATATAAACATACACATGACATCAGTTATTCATTATAAAAAATTATTATAGAGTCTCGGCCTTTCGCTCTATTAAAACGATTGAATGACCTATGTTTCAATCTAAATCCTTGCTCTATTACTTAACTCCTACTTCGCTCAATCCTTTCTCATCCCTGCCAATCCTTCTACATTACATTTTTCTTCTTTTTGTCAATCCCATCCTACCTAACAACTCAATCTCTATTTTTAAACATTCTATCTGTGAATCTCTATTTTGAAGATCTATCACATGCCTATGCTAACAACTTATCTTTGAATCTAAAATAAGACAATTTCTAACTATTACAATAATGAAATGCAGATTATTTCTTAAGAGATCCAACCCTCTTGGTAAAAAATGACTTTTGACCACTCTGGTCAATGAAGTTCAACATTTTTAGCTACAATATCTGAATAGACTTTCAAATTGCTGGCTAAGTCCAGATGCTCCTGCATCAGCTTCATTCCTTTCCTACATCAATTTTATCCTTAAATTATTGTTTTGGTAATTTAAAGTGCTCATGCTTGGATGATCATATGGAAAGGGTAAATTTTATTGTTGCCAATGTGAATTAGTGGAAGAAAGTGACTATTGAATCATAGGTCAATTTATCTTGATTATAAAACCACTATTGAAACAAAGATATGTTTGTAGATCTCCCAAAGTCATTGTAAAAGTAAATATACACATCCTCGAATGGAATAGAATCATTTCACTCAAGTCAATTAGTGTAAATTGACCTAGTTTCACTTTTTAGTGCTTATGCATTAAGGTAGATAATTTATTTGGGTTGATCCGGTGATTTAATGTTGTGTCTGTACTTTGTTTTTGAATTAGTGGTTCATCTCCTCCACATTGATGAATGTTAAATATCCCTTGCAATGATTTGATTAAATATGGATCGATGTATGCAATTTGTAATGGGTGATTGAATGAGGAAGTTCGATCTAGAGCTTTATGTCGATGTGTATGGAGTGAACAAGACTATGTTGGCATTATGATATAGGTGTTGTCCCTGATGGAAACTCACATAGATGACGGTTCATAGTGCAACAGGTTAACAACAAAGGATTATATATGAGACTCGAGATATTAGAAAAAGAGAGGTATATGTCGGTTCAGTTTGTCCAAGTACCGTATACATGTGGGCACACAAACCAAAAAGAGCATATATGTATACACGCACTCTCACAAGAGGAGAAGAGCCTACAAGTTGGAAAAACAAGGAAATTCAAGAGAAAATAATACCAAGGGTCAATATCATGGTATTGGCCCACAATATTGAGCGGAGCAATGACTATTTGATCCTGCCCAAGAATACCACAGGTACTAAGTGGTTTTGGTCCAAGGTATTGACAAAGCATCTAAGTATATAAGGAGGAGAAGATCAAAGGGCTAGAAGTGTGAAAGTATTGAATATCTTATGAAGTGTTAGATCAAATATGTAGGTTATGGGTTTCTAGTGCTTTGCCTAATCTAAACAAAGGATACACCTATGTGGTTGATGATGGATGATGGATCGGGATCATAAGGCCTAAAATGAATTATCATTATGTGGTTTGATCATGGATAGTCTAGATCTGAATACCAACACATGTTTTATTTTGTAAATGTTATGATTTGGGTTTGACTGAAGTCTGGAATACCTGTGAAGTTTTAAGTTAGTATTTGCAGATCTATACATTGGTTCGCTTTTGTAAAAGTCCGTATACGCGCTAGTTTGACACATCAAAGTAGCATATACATTATAAAATATGATATTTGAAGTTTCAGTTGGTTCTGGTTGTTGTTGCAGAGTTCTAAGTTCTGCTCTATGTTCTGGTGACTGTGCTTTGGTGACAGGGTTCTAAATCTTTAGATTGATTGAATGCGATTCATTTTAGTGATTATGGGTTTTCAATGATTAGTTGTATTACAGTGGTAATTAATTTTGAGCTTCAATGTTGCTGATGGGTCTATTATGAAAATTTGATGAATTGGGGCCTTCAAATTGTGGTGTTGTGTTGTAGGAGTATCAAGTCTGAAAATTTATGAAACGTGGTCCTTGGAGGAAGAGAGAAGGTTGTAGCATTCTGTATGCTGGGGCCTAAATACTGGTAAACATATCGACTAATATAAGAGCCAGGGGTTGGAGCTCCCTTCCAGTAGTATCTAGAGAATGAGTGAAGGTTGGAGCCTTATGTAGGCTAGTGCCTACGTACTGGTAAACATATCGGCTAATACAAGATCCAGGGTGTTAGAGCTCCCTTCGAGTAGTAGTTGGAGAATGAGTGAAGGATGGATCCTTCTGTAAGCTGGTGCCTATGTACTGGTAAAAATATCGGCCAGTACAAAATCTAGGGGGTTGGAGCTCCCTTCCAGTAGTAGATGGAGAATGAGTGAAGGTTGAAGCCTTTTGTAGGTCGATGGGTACGTACTACAATACTAGTAAACAAATCTGCTAGTACAAGAGCTAGGGGGTTATATCTCCCTTCCATTAGAAGCTAGAGAATGAGAGAAGGTTGTATCCTTCTACAGTTGGTGTTTGTGTATTTGTATGAGTCTGGACTAGTAAAATATTGTAACCAAGACTCTCTTATATTAAAAGAAGACAAAGACAATAGGGGGAGGTGGCTTTTGTCCGTCTTTGGGTTTCCACCTTAAATCTTGGTGTTCATGTGTGTTACTTATGTGTGATGGTTTATTCTATTATTATTGCTCATGGTTACTATTTATATGGTTAATAATGTACTGATGCACTAATGAAATATTAACATATGATGAATTAACTGAATCATAAGTTCACTAGATATACGTTGGTTGCCATAAATAGAATTGTGTGTACACTCCAGTCACCTTCATTGAAGTAGCATATATAGATTTGAGTATGAAAAGAAAAAAGTTATTGATTTGATAAATATTGATTCACCCCCCCCAGTATTATTTCCAACATATTATATTCATGTGCATATACACAATGCATACATGAGAGTGAAGGATATCATGCAAAGAGGGATCAAAGTGAGAACATGTATCTAAGTGCATGAATGTGATTGAAGGATAAAATCCTAGATAGTTATTTGCTAGATATGCATTGAAGTAGAGAAAAAGTGTGATGAACATACTAGAGAAGTGTCATCTAGTGGCTTCTATGAGTGTGATGTATTCCTATGCTTACAGAAACATCAGTTGAAATTTATCTTTTAGTTATGGTTCTCTTTTCTTGCTGATATATTATGTATTGTAGAGTCCACATATATATGGATAAAGACGATGAAGAAATTAGTGTGACCTAAATGTGTAATTCAACAAATCCTTATTCTGAGTGTTTTCGATCTAATGATTGTAGTAGGTTACATTAGAGTTCAGTATATCTTTTATATTGGTGTATGGAAGAGTTTTGTAGTAATCTTACGCAGTACTATATTATTGGATTAGGGTCAATGTATCTCACAATGATGTTGAGCCTTGTTAAGAGAATGCATGTTATTTTTTTCCTTGAGATGATTATATGTGTTATGTTGTGAGTGGCTGAGAGAGAGAGTATGTATGTTGAGTCTATATGTGAGTGTCAGAGTGATAACTACTATTTTCATTGTACTACTACTTGGGTATGTATGTTAGAGTATGATTTTTTGGGGGCGTTGAGAGAGTTTCCATTGTGATGATGTTCACTGAGTGAGAATATTTCAATGGACTTATGATGATATGTGTGGTTTAATAGTTTTTGGTCTTAATTCAGGTAGTTGCTGGTGATGTGAATTTTATGTGATCTAGGGATAATTGACAAGTGCGTTGAAAATGCTAGAAACTAGTGACATAGGTGTTATTGTGACTACTAACTGAGGTGTCGTTGCAGGTGGTTATCGTGTTGAGCATGTATTTATCTAAGTATTCTTATGTATGGCTACCATGACTTATGGGTTGTGATGTCTTTACTATAAAGTTGCAAACAACACTTGTTTTTCAGTTTATTGATACTTAGAGGTATATTATGTTGTCCAGTATATTGGTCAAAAAGAGATACCATTAGGGGTTGACATGTGGATAATGTACGAGTGAAGAATGATTGTCATAGTGTTGTGTTCATATGATTGAGGTTGAGAGCATGTTGTTGGTTTGATATTTTTTGGCAAAATTTTCTTTATGAGTAAGAGTCTATTATAGAGCGTCGAGAGAAACATTCGCATTGAATGGTGTTGATTTTATATTTAGTTAGAGCATAAGGTTATGAGTGGGTCTAGTATGAAAATTATAGAACATGGCCTACCTTGTTTGAGTTTTTTGTAGGTGGTTCTAGTATGAAATATTATGAAGCAAGATCCACAAAAGTATGAGGGTTGGATGTTTTAGTAAGGGAGTGGTGGCTTACTTCTAATGATGAGCAAATAATTTTCTAAGTGAGTAGTGGCTTCCTTCTGGTAGTGGCTAGAGAAATTGCTAAGGGAGTAGTGGCTTCCTTCTGGTGGTGGCCACAGAAAACTGCTACGGGAGTGGTGGCTTCTTTCTAGTGGTGGATGGAGAACTTTCACAGGGAGCATTGGCTTACTTCTAGTGGTAGTTGAAGGACTAATTAGAGATGGTGGCCTTCAATAGGTTGGGAATGCACAATTGTGGTTACTAGTGTATGATATAAGAGACATATTTTAAACAATAAGAAGAAGAAGTAGACACAACATATGGTGGTTTTTTCTCCCACAAGGGCTTTCACCTTATATATGGTATTTTTGCGTTGATATTTTGATTTATTTTCCTTCGTGTGTATTACTATTGATGGTTCGTGGTTGATTATGTTATTTGTTATACATTTTGTTGATTAAACGTTGATTCAGTTAACTAATAATTCAGTTGTTTGCAAGACATGGATTTCTTTTTTAATTGGTGATTAATAGAATGAAATATTGATCCACCCCCCTCTTAGTATTTTTGACAACATACCAAACTACTTACTTTACTCATCTTTGTAGTATACTAGCATATTACAATGGTCAACTACCTACCCGTATAAACTAGTTGATTAGGCGCTCTAATAGATAGCTTGTAATAATATTTGAATAGTTTTCATTTTATTTTAGGTACCTTTTATGTCCTATATAACATTTTCATCTCTATTGGACACTATTAATGGTGCTATTTCTCACACATCATTTTCCATACCCCATCAAGATTGTTCTCCTTGCTAGCATTTAGATAGAGGTTTCCTCACTATTTCCATTGTAGTTTATCTATTTCTACCCTTTCAAATTTCCATTATTTCCATCCCATATTGGAAAGAGTCTTATCTCATCCATATTAAAATTTCCCCCTTCTTAGTGATAGTACTCCACTTACATTTGTTGCCTCAAATTAACATCTCATTGTTAGGACCCATGGCATTGTTCCTCATTTAAGAGAGGAAGCACATGTATTATACATCCTAAATATATACCTTTCTTCTTCTCTACTTTTTAATATATTTTTACTTTAGATATTTGATTGGTTTATATCATATTATAGCTTATGAAGTCCTTTATAATATATCACTATAACATCCTCATCCATACCACGAAAACAATTTACATTTTCTCACTTTCATTCATAATTCCCTCAAGGATATTTCCATTAGTTTTTCATCCTTGGTTACTTCCATTTACCATTTTTTATTCCATCATACTATATTGATTTTACTATTTCTATTTATTGGTCCACCCATCTCCTCATTATATCTCAAGTCCTACATTATTTTGGGAAAATTCCATAGTGATACTTTCACATCACTATGCTACATGATCTATTTATCACAAGAGTCGTAGTTCCTCTTGTTTATGTCATCTAGCATTGAGTAATAATTTTATACATTGAATCTTACTTATCTTAACATCAATTCATTATTGGAATGTCTCATATACCTCCTCAACTCATTATCTTATTTCATTCTCATTGTTTCCCATCAAATTTGTTAACACGTTGAGTTATCATTATAGCCTCTTTAAGTATTTTTATTCCATAGTTGTTGGAGTTCTATCATTTCTAACATGGAATACTTGAAATTATTCTCTTAAAAAAAAATAGTTGAGTACCATGCTCATTAAATTCCTCATCCATTATTGTCTCTACCTTTGTTAGTTACATTTGCTACGTAGTACGCTACACCTTGTGCTAATGTTTATGGTTCTCTTCTACTTTTATTCTAATGACCCCTCTTATATGAACATCAAATCGTTTTGTTCTGCAACCAGCTCACCGAATAGAAGAAAATATAGATCTATGACTTCAAAGGAAACCTCTTCGAGGGTGAAACCTCCTTTACATTACATAAATCAACAATTCTTGGATGATTCAAATTACCAAACCTCCTTTCTATATAGGAGTCTAACGGGTCATAATATAATGAGAGCCAACATAACAACAATAATGTAAGGCCACAACAATAACCATAGTGTGCTTATATGAGGCACAACAATAAGGGAGCTACACTAATAACAATGAGGGAATATCGTAGCATTATAGCGACCTAACATGCTCCTCTCCTTTGAAAGTGTGTTGTCCTCAATTCTTAAGTATTTCTAGATGCTTTTGTATAAAATTCTCTTCCTCCCATGTGGAATCTTCGATGGGAAAATTCTTCCACTTGATGAGATACTCTAACATTAATCGATTTCGTAGCTATCATGTTATGCTTCTTAACCTACAAAGTAATACCGAATAGAGAATATGCGAAGAAAGATACCCAGAACACAGAATATGCGAAGAAAATATACCCAGAACACATAATAGCAATGATTTTATTACTCAGAGATAAATGTTCACAGGCCTCTTCGAGGGGGAAACCTCCAATAGAGCAGAGCTC